>CM032886.1:1215000-1357500 GCA_019176425.1 Megalops atlanticus
TTCTTTTCAAATAAGCAATTCCTTTCTAGGAAATATGCTTAGCCCTTTCCAGCAAGTGTTCCGGTCACTGAGTGATCTGTGTTTTAGACAGTGCTGTTCGCACAGGTTGGGATGAGCACACACACCACAATGGCACTGGGGACGTCATTCACTTCAGGAATCATAGAAATGTTTTTGTAAGAGAAAGAAAAACAAAACCAACAGGCGTGGGATTCGGTGTTGAAAAAGGAGACACTAAGCTACACTTAAGTCATTAATCACTCTCTTACTGAGCTGCTCCATTTGGCACAGCCACCTCTGTTTAAAACCCCATAATACTCCAGAAAAATTAGTGTGGTATACTAAAGCGAACTACATCCATCAGTTTTCCCTGTTTCTTCTTCCTGTCTTATTAATTTTTTTTTTTACATTTTGTAGCATATTTATTTATGTATTTGCTGTGATCAGAATTTTTGTTGGTTTTCCAAACAGAGAAACAGAAGGCAGAAGACACAGTGCTCAGATGGCACTACATCAGAAACTCCATAGGTGGGTCTCAGACTGCAGAGACCCCAGATCCCTCTGGAGACCTATGATCTGATTCTACAGAAAGAGCAGCAGTCTCTAGGCTGCGATGGCAGGTAAATGAAATGCCAGCGTTCTGTCTACTGCTTTGTTCACTGTGACCTGTTACAGTAAACCTCTATGAATGTACTTGGACGTTAATGTTTTCATCTGATATGTTAACATAAAAGCCTATTCATGATAACTATTCAGATTTGTAGGAGGTCATAGCTGGCACCATTAGGTTTTGGTGAACATGAGTTTACATAACAGACTTCGGTTAATGTATTTTGATGCTAATACATAGTCTTGTTTAACAACAAAGCCTATTAATGTTCACTGTTAACTGATTTCCATATGGGTCCTGTCTACAATACCTTGTTGATGTTCATAGAAATTTATAAGTTGTTACTTTTGTTACTTTTGCGAATCCCATTGGCTATCGATGTTTCTCTGCAGCTTTGTTTAAAATATGGAATTCCTTTGCAGAAATTACACCTGGACATTTTGGCTCATGTCTCAGTCACGCCTGAGTCTTTAAGCTGACACTGTTGGCACAGGGTGGAATGACAGCATGCAGAGTAACAACACTCACCACATCACTCAGCTCAAGAATTGCAGGAATGCTTTTTCTTAATCCTTCAATGATATCAGTCCAAGTTTAACCATAATATTCTATTATGAAGCTTATTCCTCATCCCCGTTACACCACTAAATAGCATGTTTGCCAGACTAGCTATGATAAAAACACGGGAAGAGCTCTCACACACAGTTAACAGTGGGTTTAATCAGATCTGTGCTCTGCTCTCCTTTTTTCTTTCAAGAATTCTTTCAATGAAGCACTCAGACGTTTCTAGTGTTTACACACTATAATTCATGTCATTTATTCATTTTATTCATTCAGTATTCCAAAGGCTCAGCCCAGAAGTCCTCCTCGATGTCAAAGTGTCATGTCATGCTTTCGGAACAGAGTGACACAGCTGTCAGAAAGACACAGAAGTCAGGCATCTGAAATTGATGTGCTCTGGGAAAACAAGCCTCAGATCTGTTTAACAGTTCTGGCTGCTTCAATGATTTATTTAATAAGAGATTCAAATCAAAAGAGCTCTGAGTGGCTGTAGACAGGCTGTAGGGAGGTTGAGCCTGCTAGCGTTGTTTACTTTTGTTATCACATATCCTAACTCATGGCATTGAGAAATGATCTCCCATCATGTCTCCAGTGGAAGGAACAAGAACATAACAGACAAGACAAAACAATGATTGACTGATCTCCACCTGGTTACCTAGCTCTGAGGCAGATGGGTTTCCTGCAGATCGCTACAGTGTATATTGCACGTAGGACAAACCCAAGCTAACACACCTTGTGTGCCATTCTCCTAATTCAAGCTCACCTATCCAATAAGTTACTGCAGGCCCGTACCTCATGCCAGCAGACAGTTCCATGGAGAGGTTCTTCCTATTAATGAAGTATTTCAGTATTTTGTTTGTCAGTTCAATTTTTTTAGTTGGTCCCTCGATTTGAGCAAGAAAAAATAAATGCGAACCAAAATGAACATTTTGATTTTGAAAATATAGCATGTTGTTCCACAGCTGCTGCGGAATAATAATAAAAAGTTGAGTTGAAATGTAATTATGACTGAAACCGTAACTGGTAATCCCGCCTCTTGCGCGAGTGTGTGTTTGGGGTTTGCATGGTGTGCACGATGCTGTAAGGAATGCGCTCGCTGGGTTAGCGATGCGGCTGTGTAATGCCGGAGGATTTCGAGGAATCCCACTGGGCGGATCCCAGTCTGAAAAACTCCAAACACAAGTGCAGTCATTCCCGCTGCTCAGTGTCCTCACCGCATCACCCTCACTGAGGTATGCATCCCCACCTTCCTTTGCTTGATTTGGCACGGCCTCTCCTGAGACCCAGGGGAATTATCCGCACCTCAGAGGGGGCCGAAGCCATGCTAAATACACCTCTGCACTCATCTGTTCTCTCTGAGAGGCTATTCCATCTCTCCTCCGAGCTAACCTCCCAGTTTACCTGGTCATTATTTAGAGAGAAATTGCAGTGTTCGGTGCTGGTTGACCCGGTCCTGCCCTCGAGTCACAGAGCCGGACTCTTCACCCCCAGTCACCTGGGCTGGCGCTTCAGCAGTGAAAATAACTGTAATTAGCCCCGAGTTTAAAAGCAGCAACTGCAGGTTATAACACATTACACAACACTAAGCATCACTGTAGGCAATCGGGAACGAAGATACGCTCAATTGTTAAACAACAAAGGCATTCACCTGAGCTTGGCTGTGTAATTATACTCCTAAATACAACTTTGTCACGAACCACTGTGTAATTATGCAGCCTAATTATTTCTGAAAGCCAAACTGTAGATGTAATTCAATTCTGTGATCTGACTGCTAAGCTGAAACGAGGCTTGGGGTATCTGTGAAGTTTTCATAGAATATGAACTCAAACAGCTGTCTTATTTTAAGCTTGAGGGAAAAAAAAAACTCATGCAGAATGTAACTGATACTTTAGAGGGGCATCTTCCAAACTGTCTGACTGCAATTTCTTTTCAAGAATGCAGCCATGACAGATGTCATGTATCAACAAAAATATCTTCACTAATTCCTTGGAACCTCCCAGGGGGTTCTGAGGTATTTGCTATTGTCTTGGACTTGTTCAGGTGAATGTAGAAAAGTATACTGTAATGATAAATCTGAAGAAAATGCAGTTACTGTTGTTTAAAAAGTTTTCCTGGCATGTTTAATATTTGGTGTTGAAGTTGGTAATACTGACAAAACATATCCCTGTGTCTGATTTTCAAGTAAGGTGGTGCATGAAAGGACATCACCACAGTATTACCTGTGCAATTAACACCTGGTCAGGTCTGGTCTTAAGCAGGTGGAGACTGTGAGGAAACTGAAGAAATCTGGTACATTTTTACATCTAAATGTTATATATGCAGTTGGTTGTAGATTTGAAAGATGGTTGGTCAACCGAAATAACATTGTATGAAAACAAAGTAATGGGCAACATCCTTAAACCACTTAGACCGAATAATTTGGTGGAGTTAGTCACCGCTTGTTCACAGAGAAACCACAGAAAAATGTAGCAACCACAACCACAGGGAAAATGTAGTCTTCCTATGACTACCTCAGTTTACCCGGCCATAGTTACTGCTACTTGCATTATGCATAGTCATCTATTCCATTTTCAAACAAAATATGACTTGGTAGATAACGGATGTTGTTGCTGTTCCTGTTGGTCTCCCTTCTGTCTGCAGCAAAGATTAGGGGTGGGGTGGGGTGGGGTGTATTTATGTGAGCTTTTTGTATTGTAGGAGATGTATGAATTGTTGATGAGATTGTGAATTTTGTATGTTTGTGTAAATTGTCAGAGGGAGATATGTATTTGGGTTAACTGTTGAATATTCAAAGTTGATTTAAACTTGAGGTTAACACTGACCTGTGACCTGTGACCTGTGACCTGCAGGATACACCGGCGTCGTGTGTGTCTGGGAGGGCCTGGGCGCCATGCTGACACTCCCGCACTCACATCCCGCCCGGCATTACAGCCATTGTTTTATTATGAGGAAACGCCACTTGAGGTTAGCGCGGGCGCTTGCATCTGCATGTGATTACTGCAGGGGAATAACATGAACTTTGATGGCCATTTGGGTACAATATGAAGCTGAGTGAAGAGCCGGGAGAGTGCATGTATCAGTAAAAAGGGCCAGGGTAAAGCCACAGGCTTGGCACCGGCACCATGAGCCTCCAGCCTCTGACTCGCTTATCCACATCACTGCGCTGACAAACGGCATTGTCTCATGCGGGGCTTAATCAAAGCAGGATGGGGCCGCATGCAGGAGAGGAGCCCTGATTGGTCCTCGGAAGATGATGCAGCTCCCAACGGGCCTGGCTGAGCAACATCTACATGCGCTGATGTACAACAGTATGTTTCAGTGTGTGTGATTTTCACTGTTAATTAAATGTGATTTCTTTATTGTGATGTGACGTATCGTTCCCGGTCTTCAGAGAGCTCCCCCTGCAGGCCAGGACAGAGATCCTTCCCCGATCTTTTCACTCACAGCGGCCTCCCTGTTTCCCCTGTTCATCACTTTTTCATTTCCGCTCGGGGAGATGAACATGGGAACTGCCCTCTACACATACAGGTCAGTATATGACCGATGGCCCTGTGTTTTAACGCTACATTCCCCCGGATCCTCAGACAAGTTACTAAAACACCTGAAACTCCTGCGGTGGCGGCAGTGCAGGGCTCATAACCAAAAGGTTGCAGGTTTGATTCCCTGCTGAGGCACTTATTCTGTACCCCTGGGCAAGGTGCTTGCCAGAATTGCCTCAGTAAATATCCAGCTGTATAAATGGGTAACGTAAAAATTGTAACCAATAATGTAATGTGTTTTATAATCATTTATTTCATATCGAATATGGAGCAAGACAGCACAATGCAAGCTCTGGTCCAGTCTCACTGCTCAGAAAAGCTGACTGTAATCTCCCTCACTGTGTCTGCCACCTGGATAAGCTGCAGGTGCAGAGAGCCAGCTCAGCACACGCAGAGGCCAGACTCCTCTAACAGCCGCATTCTCACTCCTCCTGCTGGCTCCTCTCCTCTTCCCTCCTGCTGCTGGCTCTCCTCCTCCTCCCTCCTCCCGCTTGCTCTCCTCCTCCTCCCTCCTGCTGCTGGCTCTCCTCCTCCTCCCTCCTCCCGCTTGCTCTCCTCCTCCTCCCTCCTGCTGGCTCTCCTCCTCTTCTCTCCTGCTGCTAGCTCTCCTCCTCCTCCCTCCTGCTGGCTCTCCTCTTCTCTCCTGCTGCTGGCTCTCCTCCTCCTCCCTCCTGCTGGCTCTCCTCTTCTCTCCTGCTGCTGGCTCTCCTCCTCCTCCCTCCCGCTTGCTCTCCTCCTCTTCTCTCCTGCTGCTAGCTCTCCTCCTCCTCCCCTCCTGCTGGCTCTCCTCTTCTCTCCTGCTGCTGGCTCTCCTCCTCCTCCCTCCTGCTGGCTCTCCTCCTCTTCTCTCCTGCTGCTGGCTCTCCTCCTCCTCCCTCCTGCTGCCTCTCCTCCTCCTCCCTCCTGCTGGCTCTCCTCCTCTTCTCTCCTGCTGCTGGCTCTCCTCCTCCCCCCTCCTGCTGGCTCTCCTCCTCCTCCCTCTGGCAGCAGCAGCATCATGACTCAGCACACAGCGTGTCAGCCTCCTCAGTGAGCACGCTCACGGTCAGTCATCTACTTCCTCTCCCACGCTCACGGTCAGTCATCTACTTCCTCTCCCACGCTCACGGTCAGTCATCTACTTCCTCTCCCCTTCCCCCGACACACACACACACACATACACAGGGGGTGTAACCTAAAGGTTGTGAGTTTGATTCCCCTCTGGGGCACTACTGTTGTACCCCTGCTCAAGGTACTTAACCCAGAATTGCCCCACTAAATATCCAGCTGTATAAATGGATAACATGTAAAAACTAACCTATTTAAGTCGCTCTGGACAAGAAGGTCTGCTAAGCAACTAAATGTTAATGTATCACATGTTCTCACACACACACACACAGATGGGTGTGCCTCATTACTTTTAACCTCACTTCGTGTCTTATCCCCATTCTCTCCCTGTACTCCAGTACCAGGGCCCAAATGCAAACACTCACTGGCTAGCCCCAAGATATGGCACAGACATATTTTTAGTAGACATATTTTGGCTACATAATAAAGCAGTAAAAACAACGCTGATGCTCAAGCAAAATTTAATATAACCTAAAGCATTTGAGTAACTGAGTCTCAAACATCAACATCACCTCAAAATTTATCATTTACTCATGAGAACATCTTTATGAAAGGACTTCTTAATGTCAAGGCACATCTTACAGCACCTGATATTCCCAGTTAAAAGGAGACAGCGTTTGATTTTCAGATTACAAAGTAAATTAAAAGGGCTAGCGGCAATCTGAGCAAAGCCACCCTGAACGGGCCTCTTGGCAAGAACAGCCAGGCCCATCATTTGATGCTTTCTAAGGTTTCATACAGAAAGAAACATCTTCACTTCATTAAATGTTCTTTTCTTTGCATAAGTACGGCCTTCCTTTGAGCTTCTGCTGACACCTCTTCTGTGTTGGTTTGCAATGACCCATCAGTGATCCACAGCAATCACCAGTTCACGTGACATGAAATGCTGCAGTTCTTATTTTAACTCTTTTCATCCTATTCCTATGTTTTCAGCAACCACAAATCTTAAGATTTGTCTTCATAATATTTTTTTTTCTGACACCAAATTATTTGTTTACTGTTCTTTTCCTACCAACACTTAGAATGGAGCTCTCAGTTCTATGTGCAGATACCCTTCTGTATCTTGTACTGGTAAATAACATAGATAGCATTCATGATATAAAACAACCTAATGAATCTTATTGCATTGAGATACAACAGCCCGGTTCAACAACTAACACTGTTATCTGTGAGGTGTGCATATGTCTAGCTTGGCAGCCGGTTGGTTTATGGTTTTTTGCTCATTAGCTTCATGAGATGCGATCACGTCCTTCAAAATCAAGACATTTTTGAGGAACGACAGGATGTTCCAGTAAGTGAGAAAATGGCAAGCTGGTAAAATCAGTGGTAGACTGGATGAGAATGGAAATATTGTCATGGAGAAAAGTCTTTTTGGTTTCAGAAGAGAATCTGAGAATCTAAAGTGTAATGGTAAGTAAGCCTATTGAGTTGTGAAATTGCTAAATTGTTCTTAGGTATGACACCAAATGGAAACACCATTTACAAAAAGGGAGTATGCAATTTCAAAGTAAGCCCTCCAAAACAAAAGTAGAGTTTCGTAAGCCATTTTACTTTGTATAAGACAGGTACTATTCAACAGAACAATCAAAAACATTCTGTCTTAATGTTTTATAGGTGTTGTCCTTGACAGCCGAAACCTTGACATATGAAATATTCTTCATCACAGAGGGATTATGGAAAAGACAGAAATCTGTTTGCCAAATATGACTCCTGCCTCTGCAGTTTATAAAGACATTCTTTTCTTACGATGTTGATTTCACTCTTGCTGGCCTGCTACCTCCCTGAAAGCCTTACAGTATGAGCAGTGTAGCCGTTATTTTGGTCTGAATGCTGCCCTAATCGCATACAGAAAACTGTGAAACACTTAAAGCCTCATAAGAAGGAGCCCCTCACCTGTATATGGTATAGGTGGGTATGAGGGTTTATTTCAGATGAAACTGAAACCCTGAATTTCGGTGAAGCATTTGCCCCTGGAAATATAGGCTGAACTGATGGATCTAACAGGGAGACACTTCCCTGCAGTGCACTTCAGGCCAGCGCTGGTGCCATAGGTCAGGTGTGTGTGAGATTTCTCTCTTTCTCAATCCCATAGCTCCTTCAGTAACACACCTAGCGTGCAGCTCATCGCCTCTCTCTCTCACAGGGGCAGAGTTCCGCGCACTGAAGCCTGCTGCCGGGCCGGAGGCCCGTGCAGGTGATGAAACCTGAGAGACTCCTGCAGTTCAGGTGGAGGTCCTCCTGCTCCAGCCCAGGAGATGGAGAGTGACGGGGGCTCTTTTGAACCTGTGTCTTTGTTTTAAGACCATTTCTGCCGCTGAAACTCGACCCAGGGCATCACGAAAGCCTGGAGTCTTGTTAACATTACGCGATTTTGCCAACAGAGCTTCTTCTGTGTGAAGCCATGCGAGATGGTGACACAGCTGGCACCAGGGGGTAGTGGCACCTTTTCTGGGCACATGGGGAATCCCAGGATGGATTTCAGTGCCTGGAAAACCGGCTGGGGCAGGGTACAGGTGGCGGCTAGCTGGGGAGGATTTTTAATATAGTCGCGAGTGAGTGCCAAAAGCAAAATATACAATAATTATGTGTTTGTGTGTTATTATTATGTTATGAAATCATCAGAGTGATGGAAAACTAAATGTGAAAACTGAGACCATTGTCTCAGTTTACCAAAACAGGAAGGCTGTTTACATTTTTACACATGATTAAATCCTTATAAATATTAGCAAGCTACTTCCATTGTCACCAATACTACTATAAGTTAAAGCAGACCAAAACCCATTTTAAACCACATTGCAAACTATAGAATGAGATCTTAAAAAGCTGCTAGTAGTATTTTGATGTCATATAAAGGTACCTACCTTGAGATATCTGTCACTTTATACTTTCCAAGACAGCTGACATTCGTAAGCCAGTCAGAACAGTCTTTCTTATCTCTGTCCAAGAAAACAGAGGTGGCTCTGCTTCAGAGAGTCTCAGAAAGCCATGCTTCAGAGAGTCTCAGAGAGCTGTGCTTCAGAGAGTCTCAGAGAGCCGTGCTTCAGAGAGTCTCAGAGAGCTGTGCTTCAGAGAGTCTCAGAGAGCTGTGCTTCAGAGACCTTCAGAGAGCTGTGCTTCAGAGAGTCTCAGAGAGCTGTGCTTCAGAGAGTCTCAGAGAGCTGTGCTTCAGAGACCTTCAGAGAGCTGTGCTTTGTGCACTGAGTCCCTGGCTGAGTGCGAGTTCTTCCCTCAGCCCACGCTCCTGCTATAGGCCTATTTCACAGGTAGACACTGCAGCAGGGAACAGCCTCTTCCCTGCTCCTCTTAATCCACTCTGTTTCACTGAAGTACATCTAAATACAGCCTATTGAGGAATCAAGCAAACAGGGATCTCCAAGGAGACGGTCTGTGGGTGAGTCAGAGAACAGCACTGCCCGTTAAACACAGGTGCAGGAGTGTACTCTGCAATAATTAAACGAATGTTCTCAGTGCATGCTTTATGTTCCTGTCCCAGCTATTCCATCCGTCTGCCAGACCCCACACGCTTCGTACCCAGAGTTTAACGATTCGACTGAAGGGAGACTTTCCGCCCCACAGTGCCCTAGCCGTAAGGCCTGTGATGGCACAGCCCCGCCCCTCAGGCAGAGGGGTGCGCTGCAGGAGGGGCCTGAGGCCTCCTGGGCATCCTCACCCTCCCTCTGCGTGACAATCGCGGGAGGGTGGCGGAGGTGCTGTTCGGATTCGGCCAAACAGGGTCATTCATCAAAAGCGACAGCGCAGAGAATCCCGGCAGGCCTTGTACTACTGTGGCTTTACACCAAGACCCAGGATTCACACCTAGCCCTACCTTTGCACTGTTACAACTGCAAAAATAACCACTGATATCCACCCCTCTAAGACCACTTCACCTGCATTAGCATCAATGGTACTTGAAGGTATGTGTGCTCCAAACCTTGCGGGATGTGTTGTGTGCATCTCTTTGCTCCAGACTTGTTTTATTTGCTAATCATAGCCATCATTGTTAACACTTGATCATAAGACACTGTTGATCTTTGTCTTTTGAGGTTAAATTCAGAAACAATGTAACATTCATACAACAGCAAGTTTGTGTTACTATTTTCCCCATACCATTTCCCTGTAGATTGTTTTGCAGTGTTTTTGCTGTGATTTGAATAGCCACCCGTGTCGTGTGGGGTGTGGGCTGGAGTGTGCGGTGATCTCTGAAGAGTACACCTCTCTGGCCGAGAACAAGAGGCTGTTTTTCCTCACCCAGGACTGTGAAGTAAACACACAAGCTCCGCAAAGAAACCACTCACGGGACGAACCGAAGCCAGTCACGTTCTGGAGCTGACATTTCATAACTGACCCTTTTTTTCAACTCTTTGGGTGTGTGATAGCCACCCACCCACAAACCTTCTGGCTAACTGTGCCAACAACAGCAATTAAACAGTCTGAGTCATGCATAGATGTAACATTATTTAACTCCGCTCGCAGGAAAACCTCACTTATAAATCTGTTATAGCAGATGTAACCATCTTTTGTATCATTATTTCATTGTGAATCATTACTGTTAACTGGACCTCGGCTTTTTCATGCTCTGTCCAATGCTAACAATGAGGGACATGCATTATTCCTGCCTGTATGATGCACTTCCTGTATATTTGAACTCTTTACAGCTCCTGGCAAGCGATCTCAAATAACATACCCTAGCGTTTCAATTATGCTCCCAAATGAATTCATTCTGGATTGGTATAATTATAATAACATGATAAATGTCTAAACACTAAATACTCAGTTATAATTTATTTCCTTTATTTAATTGAAAGGGCGAAGAGAGACAACACACACATGCTTTCTCCTCTGGGGCTTACTACATGATCTAATTGCTTTTTTACATTATGAGGAAGACTTGCGTCTCCTTTTTTTGGCCTCACACCATGCAGTGCAGTCACGGCACGGCTCAGCAGCATGACCACAGACGCAGATGCTGTCCTGCGCACGGGTGCTTCGGCTGAGCCTTTCCCCTGTCGATGCCCTACGGAGTGGAGTGTACTTGTGGAGTGTACTCGCCCAAGCTGGGCGTACTCTCCCGAGTGGGGTATCCCAGGTTCAGCCTGTGCAGTGCTTCTGCATGTGCAGACATGACAGGCCTGAACATTGCGCTGCAGGTTCCCCTAAATGCACAGTAACACCTTTCTCCAGCGCAAACACTAAACTCCAGGAAAACAGAAACAAGCCGTCTGTTTGCACTGGTAACACGTTTTTTTTTTTTTTTTGCCTCCCTGTTTTGTTCCTTTCGATATACAGTGCGTCTCTGCCTCTCACGCAACCTGTCAGAAGTACTAATGAGTGCTTACCCTTGCTGGTCCTCCAGTAGCTTCACTAACACTTCTACAGGTTTCTAGCATTAATGGAGTGACATGGAACTAAAAAAAAAAAAAAAGGCGTTTTTATAGTGTACTCCATCCATCGGTGTGCAGTGTGCTGGGAGATCATGGGAGCGACTGCCAGTCAGCAGCTGAGGAACACAGGCAAGGATTCTGATTGGCCAGTTGCACTGGGGAGTATCTAAATGGACCAGTTATGAATCTGACCATGACAACAACAGGTTAAAGGCACACACATTCATGACTGCCAGAGAATATCCTGGCTGCTTTCATTCCTCTGTACATCGAACAGGTTACAGCACACCCCTACTCCACAAATACTTTACATCACGAAATGACGTTAGTGAACTGTGTCTTCACCTGAAAGTATTGATGACAAAATTACGAAAGCAAAGGATTTCATAAGTGCTGCTGGAGTTTTCATTTTTTCAGCTTATAGACGTGCAAGATACTGAAATAACCTCACGGCAAACTCTACTCCCCAGAGTGAACTCTGCAAAGTGCCAAGGTGCACGAGGGGGCGGAGACTAACTGCCTGGGTTTCTGCATGAAAACAGTAATGTCATCTCCAGTGCAGTTCACCTTCTTTCACTGTTTCACTACTCCATGCTATTAATCATCACACTGAATAATAATAAAGTAACAAACACACACATACAAGTTAAAAATTAAGAGAAAATGCATTGCCTTTTTCCCTGAAATTCTCAGAGATCTATTGTCCTTCATATTTGAGAATCATTCACATCAAAACAGGTTAACATTTTATATACTATATATGTAGTAACGGTTCTGAAATAAAACTGTAAAATCCTTCCATTCAATGAGGCATGTAAGGGTTAAATAATAATGAAAGCTCCCCTCTGTGTCAGAAGCAGATGTTGATTTAATATCTGAGTGGCAAGAGTGTTCTGCCAGTGTTTTAGATGGCATGCTTTTTTAGACAAGCAGCTAAATCTGATGATTGTCATGATTAGTGTGCACAGAAATTCTTTTAAGATGTTCATTTTGCAAGGACACTTTTATGCACTTTGTATATGAAGTTTATTACAGGATTATTAGGCTTGACTGGATGTATCTGTGCTTAATGCAGAGATATGTCTGTTGTTAGATGTGATTTAATGGAATGTTCTACTTTGACATTTTGGTCAGTGCTTTCCCAATACAACCTTGTTTTCTCAGGCCGACGCCCAGCCTGCTCTACCTCGTGTCTGACTGTCACGCTCACCGCGGTAACGCTGATGTTCTGAGAAACTGACGATTGCTCCAGCTTCTCAGGTACCTGGAATACCTTTGTGGCGTGGTGGAATGATAATTATTCCTCATGATAATTCTGTGTCATCTGATAAAAACCAGCTGCAACGTGAGCCTCCTTTCTTGCCCTCAATGCAGGATTTTGTTTCTGGAAAACGGCAGGATCGTCTGTCCGAGGGCCGCTTCCAGAAGGCTGATGGGCGAGCCTGTTTCTGAGCGGCAGTACAAGGTGGCTGGGGAAACTGGATGCTGTGCAGGTATTCGCACAGAAGAATAGAGGGATTGTTACTGTCTGCTCTGAGGGTGCACAGCCTCCTTATCCTGCAGAAATCTGGCATGGTGTGGGTTGGCACAGAGAACCCGGGCTGGCACCTGATGGCAGCATTTTGACAGGGTAGGTTTGCTCCAGGGCTCTGAAAGCTCTCCAACCTGGACCAGGTAACGCTGAGTCATTAACCCTTCCAAACTATGGATCCTGCCACAGAGACACACCCTGATATGCATCTGACAGCCTGCTCTTTCTTTTCCATCACTGAAGAACCGGTCTTCAAATGTAAAATGTCAGGAGATTTCAAAGGGAAAAAAAGTGTGTATTTGAGAATTTGTGCCAACATTGTTCCAGGGGATTGTTACTGACATTGTGAACTAAACTGTGCAGCAGAGAACCGTCATATCTGTGCAGGGTGGATGCAGCAGGCTTAAAGAACTTGTCCACAGTAACAGCTTCATTTGAAAATGAGATCATTGTAATTGTCTCATTTAAAGACCTCCACCATCCTCTGGGGGAAATTTATCCCCGATCGGCAACCCGCTCTCAGAGTCATTGTGCTGACACCCTGTGTTGGCACACCCTCTCCAGCAGTGTTTGTATTCTCCCACATTTTCCCCGTCCGTTATGTGCTGTGTCTCACGAGCTGGATGCAGCCGTGGCTCAGTGCAGGGGTCTCAGGGTGTGGCTCTCAGGGCGGGGCTCTCAGGGTGTGGCTCTCGGCGCAGGGCTATCCCGGCGCTCTGGCCCCCGGCCACGGAGCTGCAGGTGTTGTGTGCGCTCCTGTGTGAGCTGATGGGCCCCCGCCTGACGGCGCACCGGCAGCCGCCTCAGAGCCCTGGCATTTCGGCCGTTCCCGTGGCGCGGGCATTGTCTGGCAGAGGAGATGGGGGACAATGGCACAGCAGGCCGGGATGGAGCCAGGCCCCGCTGGCAGCTGCGGCGCTGCTCATCCAACGGCGCCAGCTACAAAGGCACAGCATGGGCCTGCACACAGGCACGCAGCCTTTGTCAGGATGCACAAAGTGACTCAGATGGTGACAAACTGCAAACATGGACACAGTTTCTGAGAGTGAAGAAAAAAAAAAAAAGAACAACCGCACTTCACAACACCCTCCCCCACCCCCCCCTCGCCTGTACTCGCCCTGTCCTGGCCCTGTGCGCCCCCCCCTCGCCCTGTCCCGGCCCTGTCCCGGCCCTGTGTGTCAGAGTGGATTCCCTGCCATGACCCTCTCGTAGATGAAGCTCTTGCTGGGAGACGTGCACTACGCCCGGCTGCAGAGGCTGCAGAAATGATTCCCAATCTGTGCCACATTCACGGTTTCCATAAGAAGCACCTCTCTGGCAGATGCAGCAATGACGGCCCCACATAGCCGCTACAGGTCACATATAGCTGGGACTCGGTTTGACCCTTTGTACTTTCGTGTGATTGTTTTCTCCAGTCCTGTGTGTTAATTACTTCAGTACTGTCATTCAGTTTTTTTAAGGACAAACAACTGCACTATGGCCCCAAATAAATTAGGCTACTGTAAATTAATTGGATAATGTAATAATGAACACATTATTCTAGTACTAATATGTTCTCTAATGCTTTCAAATATGTATGCAGAGGAACAGAAGCTGCCCATGTCCCCTGTGTTGTGACCCTGGAATGGCTCATTAAAAATGTATTTTTCAGTTGGTGAGTTTCTTTGGTGGCACCGTCCTGTTGACCTCCTGTTACCCACAGAAGAATGGATCTGTGCATGGAAATGACAATCAGTGTGGCCATTCACAATAATGAATAAATAAAATGAAATAAAATGAAATAATCATTTTAACAGTGGAAATTGTTCCTTTTTAAAATATTCTCATCTGTTGTGGTGCCTTTGGGTACCTTAAATTACATCTGACAACCACCTACAAGATTCAAGGCAAGAATGATGACTTAATGAATATTGCTGCAATAGAAAAAAGGAAATTCGTCTAATAGGCCTGAGCTTTGAATGTAATTGAAAACATCACTTTGCTTCGGAATAGCTTATAAGTGTAAATATATAAGTATAAATGCTTATGTATTAATTCCACTTTAGAATCACGATGATGCACTTTGTAAGATATTGATAAAAAAGTCCTCTTTTTCAGAATTGATAGTCATTGTTTTTTCTCTTTTCTGTTAAAATATAACAGAGATTGACCACTTTCTCAGGGAGTTCTTCCTCCCAGCTGTCTCCAGGTCAGCCTGGCCTCTCCTCTGCTCTCTCAGACTAATGGAGACCCATAAAGCCCTGATAGGCAGGGTGCTGAGCAGTGATAAAGCAGTAGATCACACACAGGCAGCTCCGTGAAGCAAACAAACAAAAACATGAAGACGCAGAGAAAAATAAGGGTCGGTCTTTAGGTCTGTTTTCAATGCTGTTTTTGGATCAGAACATGTGACTGAACTTTGTCAAACTGGGAGTCTATAAACAGCTATCTGAACTATGATCCAGGTTTGGCCTGGTACTATCCAAAAATGAAATACCCTAAAATGTTTAACTGTGGACAAAATGTAGCATCCTTAAAATTTCAGATAAAGCCTACTGTGGTTATATTAAACCTGGACGGGTTTCCATGTTAAACAGGGGAGAGCTCTGCTGTTCTGTGCTCTTCCCCCCGGGCCCGCGGCGGGTTTTCCCTCTGGGTGGTGCAGAGTGTGTCATTTTTGCCGGTCTGAGCGGACACAGCCCCACGCAGGCCGCTCGGCGAGTCCGTCCCGCCTGTCTCCCCTCGTTAGGACACACGCTCTCCCCGAGGGCTGACAGCTTCCTGAAACCCTGCCCTGGCTCGTTATGTGGGCCTGTCCAGATGACCGCTGTTTTTCGGGTGATGGGAATTTCAGCTCCGAACACCCTGCAAGGACAGAGAGGCTCTGCAAATCAAAATTTAATGTGCACCCGTGACCCATCTGGCCCATCTGCTTACCAGAATGACTCATATGTTTGCCATATATGTCTGTCTTCCTACCCAGAAACTGCAATATTTCTGTCTGCAAGCCCATGGCATATGGGCCACTTCCTGCTTAAAATACAGCCAATGTGTGGCAACCTTTCCTTTAGTCAACAGGTGTGTAGCATGAGCAAAGAACATTTTTGTCAATATCACTCAATATCCCTCAAAAGAGTGTCATAAAATCTGGGCACAACAGGGGCGGAGTTAGGACACTGTAACCCAGCAACCAAAAGCAAAATACAAATAAGGACGTGTTTTGTCTTATTCTTCAATGGCTTGATAATAGTTACAGAAACATGCTTTGAGATGTGCTTGATAATATTTGCCAAGCAAACACTATTTAAACACTATTTATATCAATAATCTATCCTTTTTTGCTGGAAAGGATGTAATCCTATAACAACTATGCATATATTTAATACCCAAATCCACAATGTGCATCATTTATCCTGACACAGGTGTGTCACTGAATATGTCCACCTACACTGGATCTTTGAAAAGTGTTCCATAATGTCATCAAATGCTTTTCTTAACAAAGGGAAAATGACTGAAATCGGGTAACTACAGCAAACATGAACAGACTTGCAATTTACATGCAAAGCATGCTCAAAAAGGTTAAATGCTGGCAAACACATAGATAAAAGCTTCCAATTCCCCTCACAGCCAGTCACCTCAGCCCCAGAAATCTTTCCAAAAGGATGAGTTA
Source organism: Megalops atlanticus (assembly GCA_019176425.1). NCBI lineage: Eukaryota > Metazoa > Chordata > Actinopteri > Elopiformes > Megalopidae > Megalops > Megalops atlanticus. The sequence continues at coordinate 1,231,379 of CM032886.1, forward strand.
CTGAATCCATTTACATTCACATGTAGTCATTCAGCAGACACTCTGATCCAGAGCAAAAGTGCATACAAACTGGGTCAAAGCAGCAAATCGTAAGTGTCACACCCGATAGTAGTCATTACATAGCAGACCACAGTCTGCTCAGTGCCATAGCAGGTTCAAGAGGAAGTCTCAGGATTTAGCAAATGTATCTGAGGATATATTATGAATGTTCAGACTTTGGGGATAGTTGAACCAAGATGCAGAAAGTCCCCTGTGTAGCTTTCAGCTGGAAAGTGATTGGCCAGTGCTAAATGTGAAATCTGTCTGTTCCTTCTCTCAGATCGATGCCCCCATTTCCTTTATCCTGGCCATGCAGCAATGGTATGTGCTGGCTCACACTGAATTTTCCAACAGTCCATCCATGATAATGTGGAAAAAACTGTACACCAACAACACACCGTGTGCTTTGTCATTTGAGAGAAATTGTAATACTTCAATGCTAGCATTAAAAACATTGATATCAGTGTCTTGTTTCATTTAACACTGCTACCCCAATTTCAACTCTGAATACATCTGTATATGAACAGTGATGAGCATTTTTTCCTGTGGTTATTTCCTCTCAGGTTGATTGGGATTATCAAAATGAGTCCTGACTTTCTAGTAGCTTTTGGACAGGTCAGCAGCTGTGCAGGGGGTGGGTTTTTGGGTGTAGCTGGAGCAGTTTTGGCAGCACTGCAGTGTTGGATGCTCTCTCTAACAGTTAACACTGAGTTTTGTTGGACATCTGGTGCAGCTGAGCACAAGGCCTCCCTTTAAAATGTGAAATATTGAAAGACACACACTCCCTTTCCCTCATACACACACACACACACACACACACACACATTCTTCTCCCTCTCACATGCACACACTTTTTTTAATCTTGGAAAACATACTGAAGAAAAACGTCCTTTTCCCTTTCCAAAACGTGATGGCTTTTCTGTTTCTCTTGTTAAAGCTCAGAACAGGATTAGTTGAGGATTGAAAAATACTGGGTTTCAACAGCACTGTCTGAATTTTAGAAGATCTAACTTAATCATTACCACTGAAATCACCCAAGGTTTCCTAATTCCAATGAGGCCTGCTTTGTGGTGGTTGCTCACCTGACCTCTCACCTCTGTGCCTGCGATTACAGAGACCAGAGAGAGAGAGAGAGAGAGAGAGAGAGACCCTTGTTTCGCCCCGGTACAGGACTTCTGATGACACAGAGTAATGAGCACACTCCAGCCTAGGAGGGTGCTATCCTGGACTGCAGGGTGTTCCATCAGCGCCACTGTCAAAACATCTATACAGCGAGGATCTCCAACCAAAACAGTGCATGATTGCCTATCAAAACCTTTCATTTCACACTAAGGACATTTCATACTTAATCTTGACAAACTACTTCAGATGTGCAGAAACACCTCATCAGTGTACAGTGACAGCCAGGGCCAAACAATATAAACCCGAGAAACAAATGATGATGTTAACAAAAACACCACAGGTTGGAAACCATTACGCAGAGGCTGATTTAACTTTTTAGAAAAAGTCTGCAAAGAGACATTTGATCTCATCAGTCAGACATTTTTTCCCCCATAAATACCTCCATAGCTGTCAGTCAGGTAAAGCTAAGGTGACAGCTGCGAGCCTCTCGCTGAGTTTCGGCTGGTGCCACGTGTTTGAGCAGCTCTTCAGCGTGCTGCTGAAAGCTGGTGTTGGGCTGCGTTTATGTTTGCAGGGAGGGAACGCGAGTTGTTTCCCCTGATTATGCAGCGGCAGCGCAGCCTCAATGAGCCGTGAAGCCTCCATTGCTCCAGGAGAGGCCGGCCTGTCAGAGGCTGCAGCAAACCCTTTCCCGTCCGATTTAAGACCAGGCAAGGGAGCAACCAAAACCAGCACACAGACATGAAACTGGGAGAACGGGGGGGAAAAAAGACGAGAGAGGGATGGATTGGATGGTTGGGCCTGGAATGCAGCAGAACATTGCGGTGGAAGACTGTTTGGTCTACTGAGCATTAAGGAGAGGAGAGCGACGAAGGAAAAGTTTTACAACCACAAGCAATAAAATCTGATACATACCTCTAGTTATCACACCCTGTCTGTGCGCACCACACTAAAGACCCTGGCATTCATCAATAATACCACTCAGGCGAGTCAGCCTGTTGGAGATGCTGAAACTGACGGCAGAAACACAAGCAGGCAACACAGTAAGCGCTGTTAAAGAAGCATCATGCACACTGATCTCAATAACGTGTCTTTCTTTACTCTGCAATAATGAAAATGCACAGCATTGCGGCGAGCCTTCACTGCTGTTGCGCAACAGCTGTGTAGCATCGGTCGCCTGTCAGCCCCTAAATACCTGCTGAGCAGCTGAGGTATTCCCTGAGTGATGCTGCTGCCTCCCCCTGCGTGTCTGTACAGAGTCCGCTCGTGTGGGCTCCCCGGTCCCGGCCTGGCCCCTGCACAGCGCGGGCATGTCTCCCTGCTCATGAGGTATGTCAGCTCTTTGTCTAATTGCGCGTGGTCTTGGCATTCCTGGGTGCTGGCGTGTTCATGCATTCAGTCCTACAGTAGATTACCTGACGCAGTGTTTTCCATTACGGTGGTGTTCATGCATTTCCTCAGCAGTCTGAGATTTCATTACAGTGTCGTGCATATCATAGGAAATATGAACTTTGTGTCCTGAATTTATTCAAACAGGAGTCATAATTCACTTAAAGAGGGAGGATATTTAGTTATACTTCCATTTCTTATTATTTTTGGCCATATAAAGCTGGCCTTGAAAGAATCTATAAATCTAAAGAGCACACAATGTCCTGAGACTTCATGCTATTTCTGGAACCTTGAAGGAATATGGCCCCTTTGAGATTCTATTTGAGAATGACTATGAAGTTTGTCTGCTGTTATTATACATGTCCTCATGATGTTCTCCGTCTTTAACCAAGCCTTCTCCATCATTTCATTGGTGCCAGTATAAAAACATACTGACTGCAATTGACTGCAGCCTAGAAAATCCAGGCATCTCATTTTTTTGAACTAGCTTGTCAAGAATGACCCATCTAGTAATCCAAGGTAAGGCAGACTTGGCAGAAAGCTGCATTAACCAAGACACACACACACGCACGCACACACACACACGCACACACACACATACATACAGAGTACATCGTTGACTGATGGATCTAATTTGTAGAAACAATTAAGTCATCAAAGCTGTGAAAGCCACAGATAGGATCATTAACAGCTCTTTAAACCAGCAGCAGCATCCAGTCTGTGTCCTGCACAGGAGGCTGTGTAGATTTCAGATGTTTTGTAGACAAAAAAATCATAACAGTTATGTATTCAAAGACAAAGAATGACCATTTTTCCATTGTATGTTGCTGAACTTATTGAAGTTCAAACAGAGAAAAAACAGAAAATTTCAAATAGAGAAAAGGATTAAGATTAGAATTCACAATGCATATATAGTGTCCTGTCATGAAATGTCCACAAGATTTTTCAGATGGCATCACTCTTAAAATGTTGCATGTAATAAATAATAACTTAATAAATATGCTTCTAGCATACAATAATTTAGTATGTATTTCTGTCTGTTTTTGGGAGCTTCTGATGGTAGTGATGTCTGTCCTGCAGAAAGCTCAGACGGAATGCTACAGCAGAGGCCTGTGTGATGTCATAATGTCGTTGCTTCTTTTTAACACCTCAGTAGCAACAGGGTTTCTTAACACTGGCTTCAGTTCAGAAAGATTTCAGCTCTGGACAGTGGGAGATCCTGGATATTATCTTTCTGGCACAAAAGCATAACTTCTGTCTTCATACTGTATTTTTGCACAAGCAACATGTCAGATATGGTTTATGAAAGTTTAAGAAATATAATCCAAAACATGTAGCCTCAATGCCCACAGTTTAAGAAGTACAAGTACAGCTTAAGATATTATTTTGGTGCTATTTTAAAATGATCATGTGTTCTCATACAGTTCTTATACACATTCTCTCTCTCACACACTCTGTGTATACTAACATTACATGTCTTGCGTATAATAAGAGCTGCTTGATTATGTTTGAATGATTATGCCCCTCAGATATAGTATTTGGCGCCTGGAATGACGTGAGGGCTGTTTGTGGGCTGGGGGGGGGTGACGGGGGTGACGGGGGGTGACGGGGGCTGCTGGGTGGGGTTGTGATGGGTACAGACCTGTCGTATCCCCGCTGAGGGTAGGGGAGCGCAGATGACTGACATCTGGCAGAAGCACCAGTTTGTCACGACTTAAAACAGCGCGTTTCACTTTTCAGCCCTCATTACAGTCTTGTGCATTAGTGTCAAAACCCCCGGGTCATGAGGTTGCTCTCTCGTTGTAAAAGCTAGCACTGCCAGGCACGCAAGCAGGAATTTATCACAGGGGAGGGGGCTCACGGCTGGGGACTGGGGTATGGGCTTCTCCCAAATTACACACTACTCATGTGACTTCATTTTTTGCAGTTTTTTTCTTTCAGAAACAAATTACTCAAATACAACAAGATGAAGACAAAAGAAATGTTATTTTCCCTCTGTTTGTTAGGGTATAAACCTTTCCATTTTGCAATTCAAAACTCCTTTCCACTTTTACATATTTATTGCACTTTACATTTCACTTTAAAAAGGTATGCCCAGAGCAATAATAATTACTACTGGTAATAATAACACCTACTACTAATAATAATAGTCTGAGCTTTCTACTAATAATAACAACAGTGAAGCACCACAGTAGGGATCAAGGTTCTATCACATGAGAAAAACTAAATGCAGTAAAGGCAACCATAATAAAAGATTTACACAGATGAAATAAATGGCAATAAAGTAATAAAAAATGATGCATTCCACCTGGGAGGAATATAATCAAAGTCATTATTGAAATGGGATATGTGTAGTGATGGATTCATATCTGATGAACCTCTGGTAACATTTTTCCAAGGTGTCACATCAGTGCATTACTGTTATTAAATGTCATTCAGGGAGATCTTCAGTGCAAACAGAAGATAACAATGGGGAGAGACTGTTAAGTAAGGCCAACACAGACCTCCACCTGCCCCAGCTTTTAAAAGGCAGAGGTCTTTCCCAAAAAAAGAGGAAGGAACAGAGAGGTGGGGTGTGCTGCAGCCTCTGTGGGGTGCTGTGGCCTCCCTCGAGGGCGTGGGGGAACGGCCGTGCTCGTCCGAGACTGCGGCAGTGTGGTTTACACGGTTACCGTTACGGGGAATCTCAGCTATCGAAACCAGCCTGAGGGCTGGGATTTTAGCACCTTATTGTTCTCTCTGCTAGACTGCATTTCACTCATGCAGGCTGGTGGTATAAGGTAACTGGACGAGTGGGTTACAGATTCCTCTGGAGAACTCTATACGGCACATGCCTGCAATAGAATCTGACACTTCCACCGTGATCAGGCCTTGCTTCTCAGCATGGCTGTGAAACAGGGGACATGTGCAACTTTTCCACCGCTGCTTTACTGAAAGAACTGCGTCCATTTTAAAAGAAAATGGCTCCTTCATCAGCGAAATGGCTTTTTTGGAGCTCGTGTTTTCAGTGAGCAGACAGGTGCATGGCAGTGATGTAGCTTATAAAGTCTTTAATTATAGCTATTAGGAAGCAGAGAGGTGTGATGATGGTGAGAGAGAGGAAGTTCATTGTAGTCTCAGACATTACAACTTCAGGGCCCAGGCTCGTTTAGGGGTTTTTTTATTTCCTTTGGTTTTATTTTGGTCTCAACTTATTAAACTATTCATACAATAAGAATTGGCCCAAACGCAGCTGAAATCTTATGAAATAACTCAGTGGAGGGCATGAAAATTTACTGCATGTGAACCTCAGAAACAGATGCAATAAGTGGAAGTCCATGTGAAACTGTTTGGAATTGGCTGCAGGCCCTGGCCATGATCTGTGTCCTTTACAACAGAATCTACAGAACCTAAAAGGGTAAATAAAGTTGCACTGTAGTTGCGTCCTCTTCACTTTTGAGACCTCCTGAGTCATGATGTAAAAATATGAGGACGCCATAAATAATATTTCCTGTGGTTAATCTTTTCATCTTGTTAAGCCAAGCAGTGTACTCAAGCATTGATCCATAAAATAAGTGTACTGGCATACTTCAGTTCTTGTCAGTGTTCCTTGCAGTGAACTTGTGAACTTTGTGCCAAATGCAGAATGTTGTACGTGCAGAATTTTGCACTCCTGCCTACGCTCTACACCCATGTTTTCTTAAAAAAAAAAAAAAAAAAACTTCCCTGACAAGATAAGACAGCTGTTTGAAACTATTAAAAGTGTCACAGGGTGAAATGGAAAGAAGTTAAAGACTATTTCATTCAGTTAAAACACTGCACTCAGTGCAATGCAGTGAAGTAAAGCAGTGACCTGCCCGGTGCATTTCAGTACAGGAACACGCAGTAAAGGACACTGCCATCCTCAGCACGGACACTGGCTGACCTGGCCGAAACGGATGAAATGGTGAGAATCACATATCGGTCGTGTCATTCAAAAAACTGTTCTTTGGTGGAAGCTCTCCTTCACCTAACAACTACTGTTTTCATTTTTGTACAGTAAGTCACTGCTGGTGGAAGATCCTGTAGTGTAACCCAGCTGAGAGAGTGCTGGGTGCTGTGAGGTGTCCTGGAAAGACAATGGAAAAAAGTCTGGAAGACAATGCAGAGGATGCTGGGTAAGAGAGTACAGGGAAATTTCAGATGCTACTGTATGTTTTAAGATAACGCTGTGAGACCACCCCACAGCAACAAACATTATTTCCCTCCAGGTAGCATCGTGTGAACAGTGTATGCTTTTTTGGGAATGTTCTTTATTAAGCAAATTAAACAAATAGGCCTAATCAAAAGTAAAAAAAAAAAACATGATGAGGCTGGGAAACAGATGTCTCTCAGACAGGACAGAAATGAGGTCTGCATCAACCTTCAATGACTGGATTATGTGGAATATTTTATTCTATTTTTGGTGTTGGCTTGTAGAATGCTTAAGGCATAAACCAAAAGGATGTCATGATGGGTGCACAGGTTACCCATATTCTATTCACACTGTAGAGTGTAGTTCTGCAAATGAGTTATTGTAGCTCTAAAATCTGTGGCACAAGCTAATGTCACTGGCTTTTCTGTTCTCAGGACGGGGGAGTTCATTAGTGGTAGAAGTTCAAATATGTGAAAAACTGCACAAAGGTCTTCACGTCGGTCATATATGTTTATCTTGGAATAACTTGTTTTTGTCTTTTTTTATGCATAATACACATTGTTACTATGTGGGCATGAGCAGTAATTAGTCTTGAATTCAGAAGAGAAGACAGAGCCATTGACAGGCTCATGTTGTGGGACAATCAGACAGAAAAAGAATCACATGTGGATGCGCTCTGTTATTTTCAAGCCACAAGATTAAGGGGATGAAGTGCTAGAGTCACACGCACAGCTGTGTCTCTCTGCTCCTCCCGAACAGAGCTGCACCTCACCTCACTGAACCCCATTCAGTGAACCCCATCTGTCTCTCTTCATTAGTAATTACTGTTGACGTTCATTGTTCCATGCTGTTTTTTACAGTTCCACCACAGAGCTGCTGAGAGCCCAGCTCAAAGCACTGTGAGGAAACGCATCTCACACATCTGTCTCCAGTTTGCAGCCTACGGCACTGGCGTGCAGATTCAGAACTCACATCCCAACTGAGTTTGTGTTGAGTAATCAATTAGGTGTAAGCTTCTTTAAAATTGCTAGATTAACTGCAAAATATTAACATCTAGCAACAGGATTATCACAGAGGCCAGTGAAGACCCCTTCCCCCTCCCTTCTTAACTCTCCCCTCTTGAATCAGTCCAAAGTCATGACTAAGTTCTTCCAAAACATTGATGAGGTGCACCTGATCCAGCCGTTCTCCCCTGGGGCCAGTGGAGATGGCCGTCAATGAGCTCATCTCACAGGCAGGTCGGCGGGGCCCCACGGCCTGTCTCTCAGAGCTAATTGGAAAAGAAATAACACACTGGATAAACACTGAAGCCTAGCTGTAATTAAGAAGCAGTGGCCCTCTGTTAAAGACAGGGAGAAGATCTGTAAACATAGAGGGGCAGCCTCTTATCAAAATGTGGCAAAGACCATCCAAAGCCCTGCAGGGGCTTCCCTGTCGGCAGGACTTCTCTGAACATCAACGTCTTCTCAGAGTGAAGTAGGAAAAGTAGAGGATGGTGTGGTGGAGGAAGAAACCCTCTGTAAGATGGAGGGCAGTGACAGGAGCAGTGGTGACCACTCCCAGTGTGTTTATCACATGAAGAAAGCTAACACACTGTCCTTCCTCCTGTGCTCTCCAAAATGACAAAAACAGAGAAAAGACACAGTCAAACCCCCCTCAGCACCACAGTGTAAGAATAGGTTTGGAATTATGAGCCAAAAGTTTACTTTAGTGTTGATGTGTGACGTGGTTGATGAGACCAATGATCTATGAGAAAACTTTCCTATGTATCTTGGAACCAGCCTTAGTAACCACACCAGTGCTGTATAAATGACACATAACAGTATCTCCTGGCTCATATTCATCACACACACACACACACACACACACACACACACACACACACACACACAAATACACACACGCACGCGTGCACGCACACATACACACACAAAGACACACACACACAGTATATTTAATCTAATGTGCCTGACTGGAATGCCGTAAAATGTTTTTGTGGACGGATATACGGATATTCAATTTGCATGCATTATATTTATCTTAAAAACGTTCGTATGAATCCACACACAGTGGGTGAGTGGAACAGTATCCATGAATGAAGCCAAATGATCTTTTTGTTATGGGAAGGTTTGCAAGACAAACATTACCATTCCAGAATATACAAATTTATCTCTTTTTGTGAAATTATTGTCATAAACTTGGACCGCGATGTAGTGGAGTTTCCAATGTATAAAAGCAAAGGCTTATGAGAAAGCTGCCCTGGAATGAGAAATTGTGTCTGAGAATCATTATCATTCAGCAGGCCCATATCTCTCCCTCAATGACATTTAAAAGCTTTTTTTACATAATTCATTACTATTATGACCTTTTTTATGTAGGAGCTATTTAAAAGCAAGACGCTTAATAGCCAATGGACAGAAATACACAGGGTAAAAAACAGCATGTTTCCGAGCCATTCTCTTCCCTTAAACAGCTGTACACATGCGTCCCTGCCTCTGGCCTGTGCCTGCCCGCCTCATTTCTTCCCTGGATCCTGCGTGTCCCTGAGTTTGGCCTTTGGGAGTGCTTCCTCATGCTCTGTTCACTTCCACCTTTTATCTGAGGAATAATAATGGAGAACAAAGAGCTCTGCTATTTCTTTCTGTTAGAATTGCTCAGCTGAAGAAAGCTGTGAACCACACACCTAGCGAATCTTACAACAAACACATACACTCACAAACACACACACACACTCCTACACATGTACGCAGAGAGAGAGAATGCACACAACTCCAGTGTTTTGACTGTGTGTAATTACAGTCTAACTTGCTGTGACAATTCCCACAGTAACCTTTTTGTGGTACTGATGTTCTGTAAGACATTTCATAATGACGGGACCAGAGAGATGATTGCTCATCACTGGCACAGATACAGACAAAATTCAACAGCACGGAGCTGTCCATCAGCCCTTACCCAGCACACAGAAAGCCCAGTGATTCAGTATTCCCCAGCAGCATCACTAAAATACATGGAGCTACAGTGTGTTTCTATCAATGGGGTTTAAGCACCTCCCAGATGTCACAGGTTACACTGGTACTTATTCTCCTGTGTTGCTATTGTTGGAATAAAGTGTATACGATAATGAGGACACTTGCATGACCTCAGCATTGCAGTGTGGTGACTGTCAAGTATCTATGCCATGCTCTACGCGTGCACCTCAAGATGCAACCCCTATCTGAAGGAAGACGGACACAAAATTACCCAGATTTTACCAGATCTGGAGGTTAGTCAATGACAAATCATGTATCTGTAATAATTTAATCATTTTTCTTCTCGACACTGCATACAACCCCAGTTATGAGCCCACTTCACAGAAAGAGAAGACTCTCCATCTTTTAGCACAATGCTCTCCAAATTGTGCTTGCCATCTCCATTTGTACAGCACTATTCTGATTCCCACCAGATTAAACTGGGCATGCTCAGAATCCACCCTGATCTGTAGGACGCGTTTGCGGTGTCTCGCTCTCCTGTTTCCTCAGTCTCCGGCAGACTGCACCTCACATCTGTAACGGGAGAGAAAGGCATGCTCTCCTCCGTGATCCGGATTCCATCCTGTACTCCACAACATGATCTGGAGAGGGAAAGGTCACGCTCCGTGAGGGGCCAAACACCACTCCACGGTGATGGAATTCCTCAGCTACCCTATAGCACCGGCTCCCTGTAACCGTATCTCCCAGAATCCTCCACCAGCAGCAGCCACATCAGCATGCCCAGCAACACCTGATTACAAGCTCTGTTTTCCACAGACACATCCCAGCCTTGCATCAGCATTCAATGCTAATATACACACACAGCTCCATAAAATATGCTTAAAAAGACAGGGAGCCCTACCTATGAACAGCTGGCTTTCTGGGGAACATTTTTCAGGGGGTCATTTCAGCATCCATTTTGATTTTGTGTAACAGAGTGTGGGGAAATACCAGAGCACAGCCTATTGCTGTGAATATAGTCCTTGATTACTATAAGTGCATAATTACACTGCAAAATAAAGAAGAGAAGAACTGGAATTATGGGATCATCCAGATCAAACCAGACAGTGAAACCATAAACCACATACATCATTACAGTATTTGATGATGCAATCGAAATTTATCAAAAGCAAAAATAGTCTTCTAACCATTGCTGGATGTTGTTGTTTACCTGACAAGAAAGTAGACGTCTTGCAATGAGCAATATAGCTCATTCTCACTGGAGATAACAGATAAAGTCAACAGCAGAAGCGACAAAGTTTACTAAAGGCTTGATCTTGCAGCCCGACTTGCTGATTGCTTCTCTCCCAGAACAAGAGGCTAAACAGATTCACTTTTGCAGGGCTTATCCCAGACAAAATTTACAGACAGGAGTCTTTTGATTTGATCTAATCCTTGAGGTTTTTCTCCTGTCTTTGCAGTTCTGTTTGCCAGTATTTTCCATGGTGCTGTGAATGTTTCTCTAGCATGACAGGCATGGAGAACTGCTAGCTTGCAAGAAGTGAAAGCTGAGAGCATGAGAACAGTCTGGGCTTAGGCAGAAACAGGCCGTGTGCACAGCGGGCAGGCAGGAAGCCAGCTGGTAGGGACAGGATAGCGCAACTCTTGTATTGATACAGGGGTCCCTCTATTCAAAAACGGAACCATGGCTTTGTGTAGAAATGGAGCTTGGGTGTGATCAGTCTCACTGCTGCTTGTTTACGTTCACATTCATTCATTTGGAAGATGCTTTTATCCAAAGAGACTTGCACATGAGTATTTACTTGTGTGTTTGTGTATCTCTGTCTCTTTACACACACATGCACATACACACACGCACGCTCACTCGCTCACTCACACACACACACTCACTCACACACTCACACGTGTGGTGTTTTAACCTTGTGGGATATTTGATTACTTGTCAGTTGTAGAAATGAAATCCTTGGCCCTGAAAATAAAAAAGAAATCTTTTGTTCTCTTTATTTTTCATGATGACTTTTCCAGTCCTGTCATTAAATTGTTTTATATCTGTTTATGCAATAATACTCTGCTTTATTCAGCGGGCCAGTAAGCCAATCAGCAACTCTGCAGTGAAGCAGGAATGTGATGGCACGATCACTGCGTTTTCATCACTGATTTCCCCCAATCAATAAATCAGCCACGGCTCACCATGCTGTCACATACAGGCACAAACGGGGGACTCACATTCATTTGGATTTGTGTATCATCCTTTCTGGTGATTTAGATTTTTTTTTTTTTTTTTTTTTTTGGATCAGTGATCTTTTCTGGTGAGCACAAAACGTCAGTAATGTGGAATTCTTTTATATACCAGACTCTTACTATTACTACTACTAATAATAAAATTTAACATTCACAAGCATTAATAATTTGTCAATTAATGAAAGCACTGGCTAATTACTTTAAAAACATTAAAATCAATACCAATTTCTCTCTTTGTTTTTTGAATGAAAAATAATACTGCAGCTGCTGTATGTTAGTGATGATGGCTTATTTATGATATGAATCCTTTCAATTCTGCCACCAGTGGAAAAAATAAGCAAAGTTTCCACTGTGTGTAACGTGGAGGAGATAAATTTAGCCCCAAAGCCACCTAGACAAATACCGTGAAACAATTTAACAGTTGAAAAGCACCAGGACGCTTCCTTTGATCACTGGTTAAAGAAAATCAATGAAGATGTGAGACCTTAACAAAAACCTCCAGGGCCTTTCAGAGACAGCAGTGAGTGGGAACTGTGGGATAAGAGAGCAGGGGATATTTTCAGAAAGGGGTCCAAACTTCAGAGAGACATTCAGAGAGTCTGTCTTTCATTAGGTCCATCCACAGAGAGTGATGGAAAGGCCATAAACCTCAGGTAGAAAGGTGTTTATGGGAGTTGTGTTAACCTGCTAAATATGCACTGGCCTCTGCTGTGCAGATGCACTCAGAGGTCACTGTATGCATTCCACTGTTTATGAAAATGAATTACAAATCCAGTGTGCATCAAACATTAAGAGGAAGATTCAGCTTTGAGGTAGCACTATTATACAGTATTTACCTGCAGTGGCTCCATATCTGATTTCTGTGCCACTTAGAGCAAAATCACAAATGCTATCCTTTTGCATGTGAGGAAAGTTTGCTGCATTAATAAAGTTTACATTTTACATCAGCTGATTAGAAAGAGGCTGGTGTTCAAGGAGTACCAAAAGATTTTAACAGTCGACAAGAACTCCCGTGTGTAATCTAGGTGATATAAGGTATATGTGAGGTTATCATTTTTATTGTGATAATATAACTGCTTGAGACACATAGTGTCTGGAGTTGAACTCTGTGCCTGGCTGTTTGAGCACAGAGGAAAATTCCAGCCAGCAAACCAGAAGCTTCGTGTAAGATAGAATGAGCTGAGCTGCAACAGGGGAATATGCAATTAAAGCTGCGATCAGATTACCCCACTTACAGCGGCTCAGATGCTCACACACTGACCCCTAATTGGGTGCCATTTTAAAGGTGGCACTCCATTTGATACACTTCCAAGCTGCCTCAAGAGCAGGCTCAATCTGGGTGAAGCAGGTCTAAGGGAGAAAAATAATCTCCAATTAGAAGCTAATAAACAACTAAAAATTACACCATTTCAAAACTACACAAGACATACCTTTGTAACAAAATACCAGTTTGATTACACTCCTGCTAACAGCAGTCACAAAGAGTGTTCATTTGTTTTTTTCTGTTTTATCCTGTTGCATTGCAACCTGACCTCGTGAATCAGCATCACTTTTGGCTTGTTTGTGCTGTGTCTATGATATCTGCTCAGAAGCAAATTCTCAGAAATGCCCAAAGGCAGCAGTAAAAAAGCAGTTATGTTGAAACTTGCACATAAGCAGTATTATGGACAGATAATCAGCAGAAAAGAGCCCTGGTCCCTGACAGTCGGGTCCCTTTTGTGTCATCAGTTAAGATTGCCCCTGCCCTTAGACACATTATATTACAATGACACATCTCCATTCTCAGAAATAATATGCCTCTGTGTTTCATCAGTGATCTATGATACAGAGGCATTCTAATTAATCCAGTTTCAAACAGCCAGAGCCAATAAAACATTCCAACCAGAACTGCTTTTCATGCCCACTCCTAGTTACATGGTGTTGTCTATAAACTTCTGACAACTGTGGAATTCTAGTGTTCTATTTCACTCATTTATACACAAGCAAACATAATATAGGCTCCACCAGAAAAGTTCACTAAGGATATTTGAGTGCAAAAAACAATCAGCAAAACAGCAGTAAGGAGACTGGATCAGCTGAAAAGGAAATTACCCTGTTAACTGTTATTGGAACTGCACCCATCCACACATGGCAGGAAATCAATACTTTAAAAACAGTCTCACCACTTAACACCTTTTCTGAAAACAAAAACACAGCATATACACAAGTGGTGGGCCTATCACAGAAAACAAACAGCCTATATAACATGCACAAACACCCAGTATAGAATATCATCTTAATAACACCCCTATTACTTACCTATAAAACATCAATAACACATCCATAAGATGGCCATGCTTTGCATTATAACACAAGAGAGAACAAAATGCTTCAGTGTAAATGTAAGTCACTGATGACGAATTTGGCCATCAGCGCAGTGCAGAATGCAAAGCTCATGGCTGGATGGGAGGAAATCGGAGTGAAACGGGTTACACCTTTGAACAGACTTTCCCAATCACCTGATCTCAGTCCAGCTAAAGTGTCTTGGCAAACCCAGGAACAGCTGGATGCAAATATAAAGCCTCAGATTTATCTGCGCTGAATGGAGTATGTTCTGTGTGATTGGCTCCGATTTCAAAAACATCATCTAGTTCACTGGATAAAGACATCTGGAGGCTGTAATCAAAGCTCCTTTAAAACGTGTCGAAGTTGGTGCCAACATTTCCCTGAACAGTTATTTCCAGAGTTTAAAACACTGGTACAATTTGGTACAAATTTGCAGCAATGTTACTGCTTAGTCTCATTTAGAAGATGACGCATGTGATCTGCTGTATGATTGTCTTTAGAATCTTTAATATAAATAAATACAAATACAAATAAATATAAATAAAAATCTGTGCCAGACCAGAGATATGTCACAATGCCATTTTTGAAATTAATGCATCTGATGACAAGAAAAAAAAAAGGCTGTTAGAACATACTGTAAAGTCAGGAATACCTCATCCAAGGTCTCCAAAGTGAACACCATGTGCACTAAAAGCCATTAATCTGTCATGTATGACTCCCTGAATCCTATTCACCCTTTGGAAATGAAGCCATATGACTATGTACATAAATATGTAACTCTTGATGGTGCGGTACTTTTCCACCTCTCCATTGTTTTGCTTCTACTCCCTCATTAATACTCTCTTCCTTCCAGGTATCCTTCCTCCCTTCCTCCCCTCCCTTCCTGAGCCTTCTTCACAAACCTTGATCCCCCCCCCCCCCCTCACACTGTGATCCTGGTCCTGTTCTTACACATGATGTAATGATGGAACCAGCTCCCTGGGACCAGTGTGTTACAAGCCCCAACAAAAGAGGCCAAGACTCTCTTTTACGCTGCAAATCAAGATAGGAGGACTCATTCAGACAGCAAAACTGTGTGAACAAAAGATACAGCAAGCACATGAGGGGCTTCCTCCATAACGTGGAATAACAGTAATAACAATGATAATGGTAAAGCTAGAGCAATAACTCCTACCATTTGTAATCCTGAATAAATATTGTATTTTTTCTGAATAATATTTTTACACTAGCTGTCATTAAGGCACAAAGGGAGGTTTGGCCGGTGTTTTATTTTAGTAGGTTGTTGTACTTGACACAGTCATATTTGAGGGACACACTAAGTGCACAAGTGGAATGTCTGGATGCTCCAGCCCTTCCCGAACGCTGGCTGTCTCCCGCAGAGGCCAGCTACTCCGCTGTACCGGCTTCCGCCTGTGTAATGTTCCATGACAATTCCGCGTGGCGGGATGTGGAATTCTAGAATGGAGAGAGAACACAGACTGGCCACAAAAGCCAAGAACAGGACTGGCAAGGGAAGAGGCATCTCGCTGAAATGCTCCTGGAGGCTGCACAGATACAGGGTTCAGAGGTGAGCACAAAAAACCAGCTCTTCCCTGCCATGACAGAATCTCAGTCTCTTTTTTTCTGCGCAGGAATAAATGGAAAAGCTTTTAATGACTTGTTACGCTAACACATTCTGTAACTTGTAACTTCTCAGTTCTCTATATTTAAACATACATCTGCAGAGTCTGATTGCCACTCAACTGCATGTCACTCTGCCCCCATCTCCCAAAAGACCATGCTTCTGGACCTATAAACCCTGTCTAACACATTTACTTCTTCTTGAAGGGAGTGCACAGTTGCAGCCTCTGAGAAATAGGTGTTTCTTCTGTGGGAACATATAACATTTCATCAGGTCTTTGCTGTGGTTTATGTGCTGTGGTTTACTGATCAGCCCAGTATTCTGACATATGGTACAAGGTAAAGTGTGTTTATATTTGCCTTTTCTGACAGCTGGCCACACATGCTGTAGTTTGTTATGCCCGTTTAAAAGTTCTTTGTGTTATACGATTACTTGATGCTTGAAAGGTCATAAATGACAGTTTTCTTTTTTATTTTGGTAGAAAAAAATGCAGTCATCCTTTAAAGTAGGTCAATCCATGACAAAAGGTTCAGTTGTACCAGCCAAGTTATATATTACATACATGCACGTGTGTGTGCGCACAGTATACTGATACAGACCTTCTGCAATGTAAGACATCATGTTTTCTAAACTAATAACATTTGTTACTATTTCCTCTTCTTCCTCCTTCTGTTCCTGCATTCCTCTCTTTCTCTCCAACAAAGACCTATTACTTAACCTGCGATGCCTTTTTTGCATGAAGTTACACTAAATATGGTGATCCCTTCTGAGTATGTTGAAAAGCATGTTTTGGTTTTCCAGTTTGTGTGAAAAGCATGAGAAAGCATTTGTTGGTTTAAAAAACACGTAGGTTTTGATGGACAGTTTTTTTGCTTTTGATGTCTGTGACTGCAGCTGGAGAGTAACGGTGTTGGAGATAAAATATAAAAGAATAATTAGAAGCTGCTGCCTCTGTGCTTTTGTCATGTTGTAGTCAGCTTTCATTCTCTTCTCCCCTTTCATTTCAGCGCATGAGAATGGTGAAATCTGAGGGGAAAAAGATTTACTGATTGAAAAGCGCTTGGCAGGAAAGAGCTCTCCTCTCCGTCAGCTCGAAGGGAAGGCCTGGCAGGGAGCCCTCTCTCCCTGCCTGGCACCAGCCTGCTGCAGCAGCCTCATCTGCAGCCGAGCTGCACTGCGAACCATCCCACCCTGACAGGGTAACTCAAACAGCTTAAGCTCCTGCATGCCTTCAGAGAGAATATGCATTCTGCTAATGAGCTATGCATTATGACAGGTGGAACGCCACTCATTAGGGCTGTTGGCCCCGCAGGTGTTACGCGTCAGGCTCGTGTCTGTAAGAATCGCCGTGCTCCCCTGCCCGACACATAGCGAGCATCCTTACATTCACCACCGTTAGTACAGACACACCCACTGCGCTTCCATTTAGCACTGCATCTTGGCTGTTTTAACAACATCAGCATTTCTATGAACTTAGATTTCCAATTTTAAAATACGGACTTGCACAACTAACAACATTAGCATGCAATTACGTTACTCCAGTTCAATAAATAGTTGTCCCTGACTTGCAAATAATTGTCACTTTTCAGTGTACTTTATTATTCTTTGTGATCTCAGCGGTATCCCTCAGAGATTTCACCTGAAACGGACAGAGATCCCCTTTAACTTTAACACTCTTCTGTCTCTTGAGCCCCAAGGGCACAAGTTTAAGGTTCCTTTCCTTCCAAAATGCATTCAGGGGTTTCTGTAAGACTTTGATTACAATTCTGTGTATCACAAAACAACAAAAATGTTCTAATTGTTTTTTTTTGTTTAGTATATAAAAGATAAATACTCTTCTGTGTGGGTTTCTAGTAAAGTATAGTAAAGGTAAGAAACAGCAGATACATCAAATTTCAGCTACATTATACTTAAATAAATTCCTGATCATATCCAGAGATAAGTCTGATCAGATCACACCATACACATTCTCATTTCATCTGCACTGTTCTCCTACGAGAAGAACACATAACCCCGAACATTGCCAACCTTAAAATTATATTTTCAGACAAAACCAGGCCATTTCAAAGCTAATTCCTGAATTGTTGGCTCAGGAGGGTAAGTTTAACGCAACATTAAAGCAGCCGATGAGGTGATGAGACAAATTTCAAAAGAAGATGTGCAAAGTGTTCGCTAAAGCAGTTGGTGGGAGGCAGACCCCTCTCCCGCATGCCCGACCCTCCCCACCTCGTGTTCCCGGGCTCTCCCGCTGAAAGCGATCTGGGCCGGGACATTAATGAGCCTTGTGCTGGCACACAGGGCACTCCGCGGCCCATCTTACTGTCAGCGCCGCTTTTGTTTGCTTTGGATACTGATGGTATTACATATCTCCCCCAAAAGGCCAACTTTTCTTTATAATTAGTGACAGGGAGGAATTTACGTTGGCGTGAGCAGGAGCTCTTGTTTTCTTAGCCTCAATCCAGAAGCAGCCCCTCACATTAACAGGGGCTGCTGCAGCAGTGCAGAAAAGAAACGCTGATCATTTCTCCCCGGGGGTGAGCTAATCCCCCCGCTAGCACCGCTGTGCCATTTCAGTGCCACATCATTCATAATTTAAAACACTCAATAAAGGGCCCCCAGTAATGTTTAATGACACTGTCTGCAGACAATGGCGAAAAAAGCCCAACAACAACGTGGCCATTGAACTGTTCAGTAGGAAAAGGGACAATTTGTTCTTAAAACGGCCTGTAACTCCTGTAGGCTTCTTAAAGAGGCCAGAAAAAAAAAAAATTTAACTGCAAAAAGATTTCAAAAGGGATCTGGGTCAGGAACACGGTTTTTATATTCCAATTGTTCCCTGTTAATTCTGGGTTAGTGGTTGTGGAAGAGGGAGAGCTTGCGGGAGTCCGCATGCGTCCTGCCCGCGGCCTAGGCTGTGCTCTTCGGCGTGGGCATTATTTCTGCGTATCAGTCCCCCGGGTCACGCAGGGGACCGGGAGGGGACCTCAGTCCAGCTGCCAGGCGGCTGACGGAGGTCGGCTGGACTCTGAGCTCTACAGTCAGGTCCCATGCAGTCAACACAACATTCCACTCTCTGAATTTTAAATAATTCATGCTGTTACATTTTACTCTGCTGTACAATCCACATTTAGCAACACACTGAAAATACGGGCTTTCGCACTTAAAGACCAGCGTGGTTCCAATTTGAATTATGAAACAAAATCAGACTTTGCAAGGGGATGAAGGCCAAAATGAGGAAGACACAGACTCACCTGACCCTTCATTACAAACTCCTGGGACTCAGCTGTGCTGGGCCAACATCTCCTCAACAAACAGAAAAAACCCTGTGTTTATACAGCACGGTGAGGATCACAAATCTATTAGGTGATTTGACATTGTTTTTTTTTTTTGCATTTAATTGGAGAAACATTAATCGATCTCTATGCCTAAACCAGGTCGCTGAGAGCTTTGGGAGAATAAACATGGTGTTAAATCTAACCCTGATCCATTCCAGCTCTGCACTATCAGTGAGATCTGTTTCCACTGCCTTTGCTCCACTGTTTAAACACCAGAATCACTGTGCAGACAGAACCTGCTGGCCTCACAAATACAAACATCTGCAAGGCTGTCTGGTGTGTAAGTGACCCTCTGTTCCTGCAGGTTTCAGCGTTTCAGGGTAACTGCTTAAAAAATACCCCAAGTCTAATGTGGCACATAACAACAGGAGTTAATTCCAGTGCATTAGCGATGATCGAAATGTTTTTCGTTTCTTATTCAGCGTTTATTCCTGTGACTAAAGCTGATGTCCATATGACCAAAGCTCCAGCCACAGGGCCCTGCTGGGCTGATCTGTCCGGCCTGTAAGAGCCCAGAGACTTCAGCATAATAACTGTGAGGCTCCTTTTTAATAGGCTGGAGCCCCTCTGCTGTAACAGTCTCTCCTTTGTAGCTCCAGAGGAGGAGAGATAATCCCCGCAGTACAGCCTTCACAGGCCTGTATCAGTGCCAGGCATCAGCAGTTCTGCTTTGAAGGCCGTTTTCGGCAGTCGGATCAGCGCCTGGAGCCGGTCCGCTCCTCTCTCCCTGGCTGGCAGGCCCAGCGGGCTGGGTCCAGCTCCGGGTCTGAGGGGGCAGTCCAGAATGTTTTTTTTTTTCTTCTTTCATAATCCCTGAACGGAGTCACTGATGGGGAAAATAAAATTTAAAAAAAGCCGACATCCATGCAATGGATTTTTCGTGTGTGATGGGTGTTGCTTTCCTTGATTCTCTCCCAGCCTTGCCCGGGTTAAATGCCAGAGCAGGGCCCTCACTGTGTGGCTCTACCCTCTGATGCCATCACAGGATGGGCGGACCTGCAGTGACCCAGTACACCTCTCTTATCTGCCCAAATCCCACTGGTTACTTTGGCTTTTTGCAGAGTGATTAAAATGAAGACCTACCACCCAGCTGCTTCCATCAAAACACATGGAACAGTAATAAAAAAAGGAGATTACAGTGACAGCTACATTAATTTATTGATATTTCTTTCCGTGTCTGGAAGAGAGCTGAAACACGGTAAATTATGATGTAAATGCTGATGTGGTTGTAGCACTGAAGCAAGTTATGATGAGGTAAGAGCTAGACTTGGCTGTTAGAAGTGTTCATTTCATACTGCATTCGCAAATTTTCATAATTGATAATTGTTCCAAAATGTTCAATAAACTTTCCTCTGACTTACGAAAAGCACGGATTGTGCAGCCAGATACTGGAGAACCCATATGACCAAATTCTTGCTTCCTATTTATTAAATAAACTTCAATTGGTCCTAACATCCGTTGACAGATGCCTACAAAGGAACTGAAAATATTTAGACGTGGAAGTCAGCTCTAAAGCGGATTGGTTTAACTGGCTTTTAACAGCATTGTATGATCCGCTCATATTAAAACTGTTTTATGTGTTCAGATGTGTATATATTTCCTGGATGAGTACAGCGGCCATCCAGTGTTTTCTTTGGTACATTTAAATCATAGTAACATTCAGGAAAAGCATGGTTAAAATATTTAAAAGTACAGTAAAAACATAAACAGCATGGTTCTGCTTCCTTACCACAGGGCCCATGTGCAGAGAAGCCTATCCTGATTGGCTGAAACCCCCACCCAACCATCACAGTGGCACCACAGACCCCTGGACCGTTGCGTGAATCACATTTTCCAGTATTACACACAGTTATTAGTTATTATTTATCCCTGCAGAGGTATTAGCAATGGGATACTGTGGTATTGGTGAAATCTACAAATATAATGCTCATCAAAACCTGCTGTTGCTCCTCTTAACATTCAAGGGAGGGCAGTGTGGTTTCTCATTGCTAGTTAGCTAGTTCACCTGCTGTGCAAGCAAATCATAAGTACATGTGCATTTGGGAAACATAAGAATGGATTTTCCTATTCAGTTACAAGACCACCACATTTAAACTCTTAATAAAATGTACAATTATTATTTATAGTCATTTATTTCAGCATAATTCAGCACCCATTTCAGCTCATTACAGCAACAGATAAAATGCAGCTGCAAAAAAAAAAAAGAATCAAATGAATCACTTGAATCTCTCACAGCATGCAATAATCCCATATCATGATTCATATTCTTGCAGAGTGTTTTGTAATATTCAACAATAACCTGGCATCTGATTAAACTGTATTTTTACAGACACATATTAGAAACAAAAACATTGCTCAAATTCACAGCAACAGCGTGGTATCAGAAGACTTCACCGGTACAGAGGCTGCGTGGGAGAGACAGGCAGCTCTCCGTTTCTGCACAGGAGATTGTGCAACAGCATCTCCATGGAAGCACGGCTGGTACTGGCTGCCCTCGTCAGAGATGAAGATTTATGCAAGTCAGATTCTGGCAGAACGGCGCATCACTGCGATCTGTACCAAGTCCCCAGTCTCCCAGTCTCTTAACCCTTTAACACAAGCAGACTCAATTACAGATGAACCTTCACTGTAAATAATTCTGTTAGCTTTTTGCATGTATTATAGAACTATACAGACATAACTACATTGCATTACACTGCTGTCTTATCCAGAGCAACTTACAATTTTATCCATTTATATAGCTCTATATTTACTGAGGCAATTCTGGGTTAGGTACCTTGGCCAAGGGTAGCAGTGCCCCTGTAGGGGGAGTTGAACCAGCAACCTTTCGGTTATGAGCCCTGCTCCTTAACCACTATGCCACACTGCTGCCCACACTAATACTTGAGAACTATGCACAGCTGCTCAATTTAATCCAACAGCTCCCTTCGATTTAAGCCACTTTCAGTGAGTATGACTGCATTTGATCTTCCTTGCTGTTGGGTGAGCTGTTGATTGGGAGAAGGCTAGCCTGCAGGAGGATACTGTTGCTATTTTATATTAAAATAAAATTAAAAAGATGTCCCTTGGGACACAGAGAGTTATTTAGAATAAACCTACGGGATGCTTATTTTTCTGATTACTGCCCCCTTTGACAACAATCTGATGCCTTTAAGTTCCCGTAACTCCATCGCCTGGACAGACAATGGATGATAATTAAAAAAACAGGTTCAAAGCAGTGACCCGCACGTCATAACAATGCTCTCTGCTAACTGGATTTGCAATACAAAGACAAAAAAACAGGCCGGGAGAGCAGCCCTGCTAAGCGAGAGAAAGATAATTTATTCCTGCACTTTGTTCCTGGGGCTCAGGATCATGGGAAGGAGTCGGTGCCAGAGTGGGATTGGCTGGGGGAGAAGGCTCCCCTCGGACCTCGGCTTGGCTGCGCAGCGGCTCTGACTTCACAGAGCGCACCTGAGTACACACATCTCTATACAGCCCCTGCGCCAGTGCCGGAATATTCTACTCACTGCATATTGACATCATTACAGCTGTTGCGAATTTAAGAGAATTAAACAAGTCCAAAAAAACCGGTGAAGACTCCAAGCGCTCCTCGCCCTCTCCCCTTCCCCTCCTTTTCCCTCCTTTTCCCTCGTTTCCCTCAAAGGCCCAGCTGATTGGTTTACTCCCCTCCTTCCCCTCGCAGGCCCGGCTGATATACGGTCACACAGAGCAGGGATTCTCGCTTTATTGGTGTCCAGCAGCTCAGGAGCAGCAGGCCTGAGTCAGGGTCGTCTTGCATCACCGCGGAGCGCAGACTGAAACAGCTGTCTGACACTGAGGCGCATCACACCTGCCTGGGTTCACTACGGCAGGAACTGCGCAGCTGGCGTGCACATGCGCCGAGTCTGCACGCAGAAACCGCCGCACACGCAAGCTTCCACACGCACGGGCGGGACCGGCGGAGCGACAGCAGCCCACAGCCCCGCAGGCCTCGCACCGGCTAACTCTACAGCGCCATCACCGCACGATACTCCATCATTCACTCTGTCCCTTCCACACAGACTGAAGCTAACATCGCCCTCGAATGTTTCCCCTTTTTTTCCAGTTTGTGTTTACTTGTTAGCGTACGATTTGCATTTTTCGCAGTTGCGATGCCGATCAGGTGCTTGGGATGTTAAATCAGCGTCTCTGCGTTTGCTCTCCTGTCGCCGGGACAGCTGTGATGAGAGTTCCAGTCGCAGGCTATTTTTGCAGAGGCTGCGGGGTCCAGCGGTTATTACAGTGGAGGTAGCTGGGGCTTTGGGTGCTGAATAATTCCCCAGAACCACCATGTGATTTTATGGTCCTTAAAATAACAGTCCTCTCTACCAATCTCAGTGTTCCCTTCTACATAACAATATGTGGCCATTATGTGCTTGACTTCTACTGTATTTTGAACATTGTGATCTTAGTGTGCATTTGCTTTGGAAACCACATTTCTTCTTTTTATTATTATTATTATTATTTAATCAGTGCTCTTCTCAAAAACCTCTGTAATATTCTAGAAACATGATCCTGAGAGATCTGACCCGTTGTTGGTATGGTATCTGCGTGCTCATTGGGAAGCTTAAAAAACAGACCTGGGCTCAAAGTAAACACAATCTGTGGTTTACAGCAAGAGAGGAACTGTAAGTTATTCTGCAGTTTCTGCAGAAATCAGGGAGAAATGACTGAGGAGGCTCTCAGCTGTCTCTCTACCAAACTGCTCTCTGCAGTTAACCTAACCATGAGGGTGCAGCCACATACAGAAGGCGGAAGGGTTAATGCAATAATGGAGACTGAGGCATCCTGGGAAAAACTCTCACAGGAACACCCCCTTTATATCAGATGGCCTTGAATGCCAAATTCAGTTTCTAATGTAAACGATTGCACACCTAATAATTTCTCAACCTTAAAAACCATTATGATATCATCCATTTCAGCAAAACCAAACTTACTATGGGTTAAATTATCAAAACAGATTGTATCACATACAATGCATATTAGGTCTTCTTTATTTTCAGATCATTCAGCTATAATACTGTGGGTAGTGTCTGATGGCTGCTACCATGGAAAGATTTACATCCCTTTTGCTACTGAATGTTACATTATCATCCTGACCCCCAACTAAAAAAGATGCAAAGTACTAAAAACAATGTTTAGTCTTTTCTGCAAATAGGTCATCAGATCACAGCTTCCTTGCTAAAAAATGTGCCCTTGTCTGTTGCTTCCTCCACAAAAGGAGAAATTGACCAAAGCAAAGGAATGTGGGAAAAATCCATGATTCTACCAGCACTGTGAAACGTGACCCCAAGCACCTTCTTTTTTTCCATAACACAACAGGTCAGTGACCTGTGCTGATGAGGATAAGAGAAACACAGTCCCTGATGACCTGTAAGTGCTTACGCGGTAAAGCTCGCTGGGAACATGCCCTCACCTGAGGCAACATCACCTGGTCTAACAAATGCTGAGTCATCTGAACAGACTGGACTTGACCTTGCGCATGTTGACCTAACCACGTCATAAATATCCCTTTTACAGAGCGACTGCACCATGAGGTAATGGCCGGTGAAATAAATCAAAGTGACCATGTCTGCATTTGTTAAAATATGAATTTGTATTTTAACTGGCTACAACATGCTGAACTACATTAAGGGAAATACTACCCTGCTGTTGCTTAAGTCTTTGTGATTTTTAAAAAGCAGTCCAAAGACCCAAGCTGAATTACACTGTGATCCCTTAAATACATGATTAGCAGTCTTGTATCAAAGCCTAATTCCATTGCCTTGTGAATGTTCAATGGGATTTCCTGAATGTAACTTAAAAGAGAACCATGCTTACATCAGTGGAAAAAGAGAGGTGTGATGATGTATCGCAATTTCATAATTACACAGAAATACTAATCCATTACACCATAATGTGCAGTAATAAGTTCAAACAGCAATGAAGTGGTTTACCCCTCAGTGAAGAAATAGCTCAAAGTTGTTTCCATTCTTTGTTTTCTGCTGTGTTGTGCTGCCCTTACCTAAAATGGCCTCATTGTGACACCACTGAGAGCTGAAGCACAGTGAAATGTACTAATGTAACTTTTGTCAGGGGTAAATTCCAGCTGTCTTGATGTTTACAGTTCTACACTTAAATAAACACAGTTCTGGTCCTCTTATCTGATGTGTTGATTCATCTTTTGAGCCATGTGTATGATCATGGTATAATATGGCCAAACCTTCATACTTTATCATTAAAAAGATTATTGCACGCACAAGCAAAGCGTAAACAAACACCCCATAACCAATCAGCAATGTACTGATAACAATGGAAACATTTAACTTTAGCTTTTGGTGGGAAGACAATAGATAAATGAACACTTTGGACACCCAGAAAAAAAAAATAGTCTGGCATGCCCAGGTGTGTAAGTCAAACACTGTCAAGTCAGAAAAAAATCTAACGAGAAAAACACAGCAGGTACTGTATGCTGAACTGTTTCAATGACTGGCGTACTGAGAAATAAATGACTTTTTTTGATTTTGAAACAAAAACCAAACAGACGCATAACAAAGCTGCCTATGGAATATGTCTGTAAACTACAATCAGCTTTTAGATAAAAGTACAGTAATATACACTTGTTTCCAAACATCTTTACTGCACGTCATTCCACTTGTAACAAACATTTTATGACATTTTCTCCAAATGGGGTCCATCTGAAATGAGCAGAACCATGTCTCCCTTCTGATCTGTTCCACATTCTTCCAGTTTATGACCGAAGTATGTTTTATGCACCTGCAACTGATATGAAAAAAGTTCATATTTCCATCATTAATTTCAGTTTTTTACCTCTCTCAGCAGAACACATGCTCAAAGTGTAGCTGACAACACCGCATTTTTGACTTTACATCCTGGGAGTCGTTGGTTTCTGACCCGGCGTTTACGTAACTCGCATTCTGAATCAATTACGTGACGTTTGAGCCTCCTGACCACATTAAACGGTGAGTCACAGTTCACAGGCTCCATAAACTCTACCAAAGGTCGCACCGCGTGGCGTGCATCCAGGCTGCATTGTTAAATCTCAGACGATGTGATTCAGGCCTGAGCGCTGGAGGTGTGACCTGAGCGGCTCTCGCCAAAAGCACCGTCCTTTGTGAGGGATAAAAGGTGCAGAGTACACAGCCTTGCCGCTCCCGCGGTCAGCCGCCAGGCCAAGGGACTAAAGTTCCCCGGTCCGGTTGCAGAAAATGTGATACCTGCTATATGAACTGCTCATGTTTTTTTGTTTCCAAGGAAGTTAGAGTTACCTTGGAATAAGCAGCGCTTATTTTCTTAAAATAAAATAAGTACAAAAAATGCAGCACCAATGAACAGATTATCAAAGCACTGGCTTTGGCTGGTGCTCACAGTAATTACCACATGTTCTCCCTCTCAGCTCCATCTGAATTATCTGTACTTTCTGGTTGAAATATCTGCAAAAAGTGAAGCAAATTGAGAGTGCAGTAAAATTTAAATTACAGTAAATTGATAGCTCACTAATCCATTTGCAGTCTGCTGAAATGTTTTTCTGTTATTCTTAGTGCACATGGACAGTAGGCATGGCAACCTGGAGATGCTGCGAGGAAGTGGAAATGAAATGAGAAACGCTGTATTACCACACCTTCTCACCACAAGCCTGCTTCATTTCTTTCATTCTCTCAATTTCAGCTCACAGCAGGTGCTGTTCACACGCTGATACCTCAGGAGTCCAGTTCAAGGGAAGCTCTAACAGAGAGGAATCATAGTTGAACCATTAGCCTGACAGGGCCAATCAGTGATAATTTCGCAGTAAGTGATTTGTGGCAGTGGATAGTGCTTCACAAAGACATAACAAGAGACCTATAGTATTAGGATCACCACAATTCTTTAAAATCGCAAATGAAAGTCAGAGATTAACCTTTAGTGCCTGATATCATTTAAATCAGAAGAAAATAAAAACATGAGAAACTCAAGCTCACAGCTGAATCCTGAGGGAAACTTCAGAGAGCGAACATTTCTACTTACAGTATTTCCAATGAGCTTTGTCCAGTTTTCTGTGATCTTCTGTCAAAGTGTAAAATGTTTTTGTCCAGCCACCTATATTGGAAAATATAGCAATAATATTAATTATAATTTAAAAAATGAGTCCAGGAAATATTTAATACACATCATGACAGTTGCCATCTTCTTGGCAATATGAAGTGGTAAAGAAAATCCTGCAGAAATCTTACCAAAAAAAAAAAAACTTCCATTGTAGCTGTAAAACAAACAGAGAGGGGAGAGAAATAAAAGGCACTCGGAGGAAGTGGCTGTGATTGATGGGGTTGGAGGCCCTCGGGGGAGAGGGTGAGGTCTCCAGAGGACAGGTAAGGCAGCAGGGCAGCACTTTCAACATGGCACTAAATCAACAAGAGCGTCTCTAATTAAATACGGAGCTGCAGAGAGGCCTCCAGGCATCCCGGCACTGCGAGCAGCATGGCGTCAGCGCTGCTAGTCCTGGCTGGTGGAAGTGCATGTCATTCAATACAGAAATCATGTTAAGCAGGACTGAAGCCACAAGGCTCAGAAGTGTTCTCAGTTTATTTGTTTTGGAGAGGTACAAAATAGCATGATTAACGAAAAGAGCGAGATGTCTGGATGTGACTTTTTATACACAATTATGAAATCAAGGTCACTATATCCCCAAGTGAGTGCGGTCTGTTATATTATACTCGTTTTCCATGAGAATCGTTTCACAACAGTACTGCCTCTGATTGTTACTGCCACTAAATGTAATTGTCTATGGCTGGAATATTAGTTAACTTTATGGGATATGAAACATTGTGTTACTGCATGGAGTGGCATGACATTTACAAAACCTACACAGGTTTTACACTTTTAACTCAGTATCTGAGTTAAAAGTGTATGAGACATAGGCCTACATACTCTGTACTTTTAATGAAATCTCAGCATTTTTAAATGGTGTTTACAGTAGCCATGAAGTGGAGATTTTAATTTTAGCCCTACTTGCAGAGAGAGCATGAGGCACAAGGCCGTATGCTGTCACTGAGAGGCAGTGATGGAGGGGGGGGGGGCTTTCCCCCCTGCAAACCCATGTCCAGCAAGAATGACGGGAGGGCTGTTTAGGGTTAGATGGAGCGTTGCTAAGCGACGCGTTCAAAAACAAACAGGCGGCCGTGGAAGTGATCCCAAAAGCTGTTATCGAGGCCCCATTTTCACACACTTAGGCTCCATTCTGCACAGCCACATCACTCACCCGTCTCTTCCAGACGTGCTGAGAGCCCCGCGCTTCTGGTTTCCAAAATAAGGCACCAACAGGCCGAGCTCCCAGCTCCCAGGCCGGCCCTGAGCACAGAGCAGCAGGCCGCATGAGTCCGACAGGGAAATCAGGACTCGGAGCTGTAGCATTAACGCCGCTGATATAGCACCTCCGCACAAAGCCGTCCCTTATTCGCCTGAGCCCTCGGCTTTTAGCACTCTGAGCGCGTATCTCTCTGGCCTCTCCACACGCACACACAGGACGCTGGCCGACAGTCGATAATGGCAGGCGCTGTCACCCAGTTGGAGCTGAAGTGAGCTGGCTAACGAGGAGATCGGGCCGCTTCTCTCATACCATGGCGTACTCCAACAAAAATGCGCTGGAATAACAGCAGTAATGACATCTCGATTCAGCGCTTGAATAAGGCCCCTGGCTGCCAATGGTCACACAGCCACTAAAGGCATCCCTTTTTAGACTGAAATCTTCAGTTTGGTACAAAAGAGGGTACCGTTTTGCCTGCAGATAGAACTCCAAACGCTGAAACTTTACAGTGAAGCAGGTGATCCCTGATGATCAAGTTCCTAAAACTGCCATAACTCAAGAAGTGAAACTCCCTTAGGTGAGTGACAGAAATGTGAAAGGCCTGTGTGTAACACACAGACTGAACTGACTGTACCGAGACCTCCCTGATCACACACTGCCCTTCCCCTCTCCCAGAGCTGCTTACTTACACACTGGGATCCATACAAGACAACCCTGATTACACAAGCACTGAGACACACACATGCAACATGTATACATACATATACACACACCTCAGAAACTCACATTTAATCCCTGTGCTCTCCACATGGCAACATCTACTAATATACTGGAAAGTGAGACTGAGAGTTCCCCTAGCAACTTTAATGCATTTTAATGAATTTTATAATTCCGTGTATGAAGCAGGGTAGTGGAGTTTTATTATGTATGCATATCAGGACTGCACTATGCTACCATTCTGCCATATTTATATGCACCAGACAATGTGTTGTGCTCTTACTGCACAACTGTCTCAAAGTGCCTAAGACCAGACATGACCACATATCTGAATTTTGCTGCAACACTGTAGCCATGTCAAGCAGTATTCTTTTAAGTAATACATGAATACTATGCAAGTCAAAAACAGGGTTTTTTTGGGCTGTGTGTCAATCTTTTATGGCTAAATTCACAGAGACCGTTAATTACTGTACAGTGGTATTTGAGTTTTTGTCAGGTTAAGTGTCAGAATAAACTTCTATTCATATCCCCCATAATATCCTACCTAGAGGACACAACTCAAGGGTATGAATTATCAGTGTAAAAAAGGTCACAAAAGCTTACACTAACATCATCTTTATTGCTTTAGAGAGAGTATTACTTTCTGGGCTGCACAGGGATTAGATATGACAGTGTATGGATTCTGGTGGTTTATACGAGACCCTCCTATTGGCTGTCAGAGAGGTGGCAGGAAGTGCGGCCCGTGGCGCCAGCCCTGCTGTTAGCGGTGAGAGCAGTTCCTTTCGCTAACACCGTCACGCTAATCCCTGTGCACCGCGCACAGAAGGGGAAGCACTTCTCCCCGCCTCTCCATCGGCCCTGGAAGCCTGCTCTTTCGCAGATGGCGGAGCAGACACGCTCAGTCCCACCTCCGCCTGCACCTCCAGCTGTCCAGCTCCACTGCCGGGGCAGGAGAGTCATTCAGCAGCTCGCTGGAGACTCGTTTCCAGAGCAGGTTGATGTGGTCTCTCTCCCCCTCCTCAGCACACAGCTTAATTACAGTGTTGGGGGGGGCTGTGCGGAGCTGTGCTCCTCAGACATCTGGGTGCTGATCTGAAGAAACGTCAGCTGAGTTTCGCCGTTCCCTTTTTCACTTCACTTAAGATTTGGATTCTGTTTGAGGCCTCACTCATAGACCATATCTGCCCTCCCTAAGGAAGGAGAGAGGACTCCCTCCACGTCAGAGACTTCCGCTGATATACTCATCTACGCTCTCGTCTTACTATAGACTCCAGGACAGAGCAGATTGCTGAAATTATTCAGAACTGACATCATTGTGTGGAACTCCCCTTGTTTAAGAAATGTACAGTGTTTATTCACAACATGGACAAGTAGTAACCAAAATAAAATACCACACCTAGTCTATCGCAGCTGTGTACTGTATGGATCTCCCAGAGAGCCCGAGGCCGCCTGTAGTGGGGAAACACCATCCCTCGAGCAATTATCAACACCCACTGACATCATACCATGAAATCGCCTTCATAAATTAAATAATGGCCTAATACGCATTACCAGGAACAATACATACTGAAACGTTGCTAAAGTTTTCCTCTATTTTTCTTGCATTTCTTTTTTTTTTTTTAATTAGCCTTAAATGTGAGAAACCGTAAGCTTCAGAAACCCTGCAAGCTTCCCATACATAACTGGGGCAGGTGAAAGCACACAAGGTCATTATATGCCTTTCATTTAGTAACACGACGCAGTTTAAAAAACGAAGAAAACGCATGCAAATGGCGAAGCGAGGCTGGGTGTAATTGTTTTTCTCATGGAGCGAGACCGATTTGCAGTGGCAGCAGCTTACATCCCGAGGGGAGGAAAAGCAATTCGAAAAAATAAGGTGAAAACT
This sequence comes from Megalops atlanticus, assembly GCA_019176425.1. NCBI lineage: Eukaryota > Metazoa > Chordata > Actinopteri > Elopiformes > Megalopidae > Megalops > Megalops atlanticus. The sequence continues at coordinate 1,262,476 of CM032886.1, forward strand.
GTGACAACTGTTATTAACACATCTGAGCTCACATATTAGCCTTTACTGAGGGCATGAAATCCCGTCCTATAGGGGAGACCGGCCTGCATGGTCTTCTCCTTGTCTTTACGCCTCAGTAACCTCTCTGAGAAACAATGGGGGCTAAGGGAGACAGTCTCCGCTCGTGACAAAACCTCCATGCTGTACAGCCAATGAACCCCAGCTCACAGGCCCACAGGAAGAAAAGAAGCATGAGGCAAATGAAGACTTCCCCCTGAGAGTGGGGGGTCAGCACTCCGTGGAGCGGAGAAAACTCCAGGCTCTGTGATTTCTCACTGAAAGGACCGGTATCGGCAGAAGCCCAGCCACCGAGGGAGTAACCTGGGATGCGTGGCGCGCCTCTTGTTCAATCTGACAGACCAGAGGGATTACATACGTGGGACACCTGCCAGTTTTCGGGAAAGAGGAGCTGCCATACTGTTTGGTCTTTATGTATGGCCCGATTCCATTACAATCACTATGCACCACGGAAGGGGGGGGCGTATCCAGTGATACGGGGGTGTCACGTTTCCACAAAGTCTACAACCGACACTAAAATATGAACCTCGGCTAAATTCTGTCTCATGCACTGCCGAGATGCCCCCGGGCCATTCCCCACCGTTCCACACAGAGGTGCACAGGTCTGTACTCTCAGACCCAACATGGTGACCATGTTATACGGTGAAATAATGCAACACAACCCAGCACCTTACTAGCCAGAGACACTAATGCATGGTTAAATGCAGTTAAAATTTCAGCCATCACAAGTTTATAGAAGAGCCTCCAGTACACTGTAGGTATTCCATTCAGAGGGGATTGTTGCTGTTAAATCTGAGGACTACATGCTGCTGCAGTAATTATGAATGTATGAATCACTCAACACAGTGAAGTTCTTAAATCTCCATGCAGCTCACACTGTAAATGAAACAAATAGGAATCTACCACTTTCTAAGGGCAGATTAGATTTACTACTAATTTTTTTACATTTACCATAAAGCATTTTACAGGGTCACTGCCAAACAGCTGGCAAATTATTCAAAGCTGTTTGCATGCAAAACAGAAGACTTCACATGCACACCTAAAGACATTTACAGCATCTGAGAAGAGACTTGGCTGTTTTTTGACGGTGAGTGACACCAGAATAAGTGCATTCAGCGAGGATGTTTAAAGAGCAATCCCTATGCATGCCAGGACACTCGAAACCATTTACCGAGGTTAAGGGTGTACCATCTCAATTTCACCTCTGTGTCGCAATCCCGCATAACAGCAGAGCAGGCTGGATCTGCTGCAGCACAGCGCGGAAGAGCGTTCTGTCTTTCCACTTAGGGAACGGGCTGCACCCCCAGCCAAAACAGCAACTCTGAAATGCTTAATTTATAGCATAAATAATTGAGTCCAGGTGCTCCTGCAAGAGAGGAAATCTCTGCCTTTGCTCTCTGGAACTGTGAGCAATATCCTAAAGATAATGCTGCATAAGGAAGGCCAAGCATCTTATCTGTGGGCACTCAGACTTAGCAATTAAGTTCAAATACTAGCATAATCACGCTTAATCTTTTGGATCACTTCATCTTTTTAGTAGCACAGCCTGCACTGAGAGTGCACTGGAGCATGAGCTGTCTTCAGTAAGGGCACTGACGGCAGTGCTCTCCTCAATGAGAGATTTTTTTTGGGGGGGAGGAATGGCTAATGAGAAAAGTTCAGAGAAAGTCCAAACACTCAGATTCAAACTTCGGTAAGCAGACAGGCACTGTGAATCCACATCCAAGCAGAAAGTGAAAGGAGAGGTAAAGGGTTCAAAAGTTCAGTGCTTAAAACTCTGAAAGGCACCTTCATGTTACTCCCCCTGAGACTCCCAAAAGTGCAAGACTCAGGGGAGCGTATTTACTCCTTTTAATCAGCTTGAATGTGCACTAATCTATAGTGAATACTTAATTAGCTTCTTCAAAAGGCCTGTCTTATTTCATGAATTCCTAAAGCAGACTGGAATGACTGGGCAAAGACCATCTGCAAAATGGAAGGTTTTAAGACTCAGAAACTGAAACAATAGCAACGTCACATCAGACACTGTGAAATCAATTCCGTCACCTGTAATCCCTTCCTCTTAAGACCCATTTAAACGTCAGCTAATCAAAAAAAAAAAAAGAGTCTATGCTGCTATTCGCAGAGTGCAGCTGAGGTTTCTGAATAAGTAATGGAAAAGCTGCATTGCGTAAGCTGCTCTAAGCCTGCACTCAGACCTCTGCAGAGGAGCATGCATCCATCGCATGTTTACAGACGCATTTCTAACACGTCTGGCACACAGTTCCTGCACCTCTGCGCTGGTGACAGCGTTGCTACATCGTGGGGCTAAGTGTGACGTCAGGGTCTGATGGTCTGGCTCCGCCCGCATCGCCGTAATGAGGGTCTGTCCTGCAGGATGCTGAGAGACTGCCCAGCCTGTTCTGGCAGGCAGTGTCCCCTGCTTTAGGGAGAGCATGGCTGATCAATTTCAGCTACCCAGGCAGTGACCGGGGCTGCTGTGGGGTAATCAGATGCCTTTATGGAAAAAATATACATATAAACAACACATGCATCCTTATTATATCAGTAAAAATTAATCACGCGTTCTACAGTGTTTAAGTGTGACTAACCCTTCCACAGTATCCGTATGTGACTAACCCTTCTGTAGTATCAGTCTGTACAGTTTGTAGTTTGATTTTTGAGATGAGGATACAACGCTGAAAATTCCTAGTCAAATGTGTTGTAGCAGTGGGTTGATGGAGAGGGACCTGAGAGAGAGAACTATTTTAAGCACTCTGGCGTGTGGTTGGAAGGCAAACCAGAGTGCATATCATACTGGCCATGCTAAAGACAGCAGCTGCTAAATTATAGTTGCATGCTTTCACCACAAATGAGGGCACTGTAGCTGAGCAATTAATCAGAGGTTACCCCAACAAACCTCACTTGGGATCTTTCATTTGTTGTATATAACCCTACAGAAAAAGGACAGACCACAGCAAAACTTTTCTAAAACACTGAGATGCCAAGAAAAATTTGATTGCATAGAGGAAGCTCAGGGGTGTTGCTTTACCAAGGCATTAAAAGTTTAAAGCATGCCAAAGACATGGAGGGAGTGTCCAATTCTCACCAAAAATCATAGATTACATTACACTAAAATGTAACTACACCAAGAGCTACATAAAATTTGATGTACATAACTTAAAGTGGTGCTTACAAAAGCCTGCACAGACACGCTGAAAAGGATGACTTTCAGTGAATCGTAAAGGAGCTCATGTTTCAGATTCTGCAGTTACTCCAGTGATGGGATGAAAGCGGTGAGACCCATTCGGGAATGATATGTTGAGAAATAAGTTACTGAGCGCAAGAAAACATTGCTAATACATATAAAATATATTGATGGAAAATAAATATACTGCAATACACCACAAATGCAATAATTTAATATTTGATATTTATTAATTGACCTCAAAATATATTCTCTAAAACACTGTCTCACTATCTATATTTTTGTATGGTCAGTCATTATGTATAACTATGTTTTCGCATTAGCAAATGCGGATCCCAGGGGCAGAGAGATTACACAGGTTACAAGCTCAAAATCTTAGCATTTGCAACAAAGTTACTGGCTATCTCTTATAAACAGGAAGTGCTGGGGTGCCATTTTGAGTATAGAGCGGTACATGAAGCCCATGAAATGACGCAGTTAGAGGCAAAGCATCCAGCCATTTCAGCACGTACACTTTTAATAGCAATGTTCCCATGAATACGAGCAACATGCCAACATCTATCAAATACAGAGTAATTAGCCAGCCTGCAAATGTCAGTTCTTAAGTCAAGTATATAAAATCACCTAGCTGTAAGGACTTATTTAGTTTAACATGTGCCTAACACACAAGCTAATATTGGCTGAGAGGCAATGATGAGTTTGAATTAGGGTGAAATAATTATTACATGCCTCTTTTTTAATGTTTGAAGCTCTGAATGTCCAACTCTATAAATCAATTTTAAAAATCAGTAAGGCACATCGTTGCATTGGGCGTTGGTTCTAAGCAGACCCCTAAGGTCAATATTATGCTAATATTCCTGATACAGCATGGCCTCGTATTCCTTATGGCTTCATTATCCTCCAATGAACAAGTCAGTTTCAGGTCAAGCTGTGTCATGAGCCTTGCATTGGAGGTTAACAATGCCTCTGTAATTAATGTTACATGAGTCATACCACAAGGGAAGGCTCGTGTTTTAACAATTACTGTACAATGTAACTGCAGCATGAGTACTTAAGCAAACAGATTTTGTTTTGCAGCATGCACTGATGTTTAACAGGACATTGGGGTAAAAATACTGGGTTTTAACAAGACTTTGGAGTAAAATCCCCAGATCGTCTATAAAAACCACTGCCACAGTCTTTTTTCACAATCTCAGCGTGCATACAGGCTGACCGTTACAGTACGCCCTGCTCCACGGCTTTACTTTTCTGCAGAGACAAAAAGGCTGAAAACTGAAAAAACACTCAAGCTGAATCTAGCTTTTCAGTAGGCATCCGCTTCGTTCACTAACCAGGCCCAGCCTAACACATTTTATAAGTAGTGACAGATGAGGTAAAGAGACCACTTTATGGGCAATTACCTCATATTGTTGAGAAGCAAGCCTCAACATGGGCCTGAATAATGCCTGAGCTATTTTCCTTAGATACCTTATGGAGGCCAAAATCTGTCACATCACCTCCCCGCTGCCAGAACCCAGGCAGGAAGAAAACGGGAGGAGCCTTCTCAGCACGGCCGATAAGAATCTGCACCATCAGTGGGATCTCGCCTCCTTCTCTCTGTCCTCTTTTTTCTCAGGACTGTAAGCTTTATTTACGTCCTTTTTTTTTTTTTTTTTTTTCCTTGTCAATGAAAAACACTCAAGGTCATGCAGCCAATCAGGGATGCATTGCTGTAGCAATGACATCACCTCTCCTTGGCTGGGTCCCCTGTACAGCATTGTGCTGTTGGAGGCGATACTGGCAGCAGGATATGGGGATATGGTATCCACACAGCATAAGACCCAGGCTGGATCGCAGAGCTCCGTCTCAAACGCTCCGGTTGCCAGAGTCTGGGAGATTGGCTGCAGAACTCTGACAATGTGTTATTGCATTTTTTTCCTCTTTCCAGTTGAAACTGAAGCTCCAGAGTACTGCCTGACGGTGCAGGCCTTGACGTGGCAGCAGTGTCTCTGAGCAGGTCACGCTCCGTCATCTTTCAGCAAGGACCACAACGCTCTACCGCCTGCGCTGCTTACCGCTGAGATACACCATCATGCAGCTTTCAGTGATCAATATATAAAGCTTCAAATGTCCATCCCTGTTGCAAAATTATTCTGTGTGTGTTACACTTCTACAGCAACGTGCTGCCCCTGGGTTTAGTCTGAGGGATTTGTCCTTAACTCTCAGCACAACTTTTTTTTTTTAATTATATGCAGGGCCTGTTGTTAGGGTTGACAGATTAATTAGTAAAAAATCATAATAATAATAAAAACGTATGAATGTGCAATTCATTTATGTACCTTTCAAACGGCTTTTTAATGTGCAATTAATAGTGTTTTCCTTGGCTGTGACAGCCAGCGTAGAAAGCTGAACAAACACAGACACATGCTTGTGAGGTGTACAACACACTAAAATTATACAGCACACCGTTATAGCCCTGCTCTGAAATTAGCTGATAATTACCAAGTGCTGTAGCAGTTAATTTTTCACTCATATTTTTCCATCTCTGAAATGCTATTTTCTTATTTCTTGTGCTACTAATGTAATTATGAACCATTTGTCTACCTGCCTGTGTTTGGCTGAAACTGGTTTGGCCTGTGCTGGAGTCTCTGAGCACAGCCATGGACCTGGGCAGCCTGTAGTGTAGCTGGGATTTCTCCCTGTCAGTAACTGCATAAAACAAGAAATAAAATGAAACCACACTTGTTAGGAAGTAGCAATACAAGGTTAGGAATCACTGCTGTGTGATGGCACAAATCACCTGAGTATTCCTGATCACTGACCACTTCTCTCAGACAGAGCTGCATCTTTTCTCTGTGTGTTATTTTATTTATATTTGCTTTGCTCTGGGCGATGTAACAGTAAAAAAATAAATGAATAAATAAAAAATTGGAAATTGAACCATAAACTTTACAACACAACAAAACAAATTCTTTTTAATACATATTTGTAGCAACCTACATTTCTTATTTTCATAGGTTTTCATATTTTGATATTTTAGCATGTTTAATCCTATTTGAATACTTAGAATAATTAATTTTTGCTCTGCATATTTTTATAGCTATTTATAGCTTCAATCTCTGGCAGATAAGAGGAATGGTGTTATCAGAAGTAAATAACTGCATAAGGTTTCACAGAGTTCCAGCTCCTGTATGTTAATAAGCTGGCGAACAGTCCTGCATTAGAATAAGATGCCTGCAGTACTGCCAGTCAAACACGCTGAAGACACTTTCACCTTGGATGGGCTTTACTGCTGAAAACTGTCAGGTCTCTCAGTACATGCCTTGCAGCAGACATTACAAGTGTGCATTAACTGGAAAATTCCAAACAATTTACAACACACAAATAAAGCTCATTAAAATATCCAGTGTACTGATTTGTGTAGACACTACATACATGGCCTTTCGAAAAAAAAAAAAAAAAACATTTTGGCAAGGTGTGAGTAGCACAGCAATCCAACGCCTGAGGAGGAAAAACAGAAAAAGGTCGAGCATAAAACTGTCACACGAAGCCATTTGCTGCCGATTTGTTTCAATCACACAATTCCTTTCATACAGGAGCTGGTATAACGCATAGAAGAGTGGGAAAGATCAGACTCATGACGGCCACGGGAAAGAGAAGATATACAGACACAGTCTGGTGATGCAAGGAGCAGCTGGGGAAGGTGCAGTTGGTTTCTTTCACTTGTTGAAATTCAGAGACGCAGAACTGAAACTGAGAACAGGACACACAATCTCACATGAAGAATGAGTTAGGACCATTAACCAGGAATTAAATTAGCTCTAAGACTTAGAGTGTCCTCTTATTTCAGCTAATTGGATCACTGATAGCTCTGACTGCCAAACGCTGTGTGGTCAGCATACAACTCATTGACCTGAGTGAATAATCGAAAGGAGCGTTTCTTCACTCTTGTACGGCAGAGCGCAGCACAGAGTCCACTGGCACAACCATGTGCACAGTGACAGGGTGCAAAGGCACACAGTAGCACAGCTATGAGCCCTGAGTGTCACTCCTACATGAGGGTGTGCATCAGTCATTCGCAGGACAGAAAGTCTATTCCCTTCCACTTCTCTCCAGCAGAGGTCACTGTAACAATATTTCCACCTGACAGGGGTTAGGGACAGGGTTTGGGGGGGGTGGATTAGCTTCTGTTTGAAGTGATTATTACTGGTCTAAACGGTGATAGAAAAGAATCAATAACGACCAAGAATAGAACATAAGCCCCAAAGTCCTATTAGCCAATCAGCAGGTAGAGCATCCTCCCAGGCCAGTTGTGTCTGTCAGGTGACTGTTTTCAGCACCTGATTCCACCACATGAATAATAACGCCTGAATAATGCACACTCAGCCTGCTAAAATGCGATTTATTCTGCAGATAACAGATAAAGTGGATTAGCGCTGCCGTTTTTACGACACATCTTGTTGACACATTCATTGTTTTAATTGCAGGCTCAGAGCCAGTCTGCAGAAACCGCAAATGTATCTCAGTCAGCAGCAGATAAATGAAAATCCATGTAAGCACGACTGATATTTTCATGTTCACAAATTGTGTGTCCAGCATGTGTAACACTGGAAAGAATGCTTCCTTTGTATTCATTACCTCCCTTTTCACAGTGTGACCAAAGTAAACTAAACCCTTGGCCAATCAGAAACACAAACTCCAATGCCATGTTTGGTGCAACGACTGAAACTACAATATGTGTATTGATTATAATACATGATTACACCAATGCATTGGATGATATGGCCATTTAGTAAAATATATTGACTTATAGTAAAACATATCATGGTATATTACATTTCTATTTATATGTAATTGTGTATACAACTGTATGTATTGAATTCATTTTATTGACTTTGTCTGGTGACATTGTGGGTATGAACACTACCCCAAAAAAGGAGCAGATTAAAAACTCTAACTGAATGCATGTCTAACCAAAGAGTATAACAACCTGCAGATTCATTAGCACATGCAGCCAGTCAGACTTCAGATGCAGTCACACTGTCTCAGCCCATAACCTTCAACCATAACAGGTGAATTGGAAAAGGAATCCACAACAAAAAGCATAGCCACTGGCAACCATGTGTTACTGGCGGGGGACTGAAACCACAGAGTGACAGAGGGAGCAATGAAAAAAAAACAAAACGACTGAGCCAGTGAGGGCGAGAGGAAAAAGAAAAAACGGCAACTCAGCGTCTTTGGCTGCCGAGAGCCCCTCCACGGGAGGCGGAGAGTGAAATGCAGGTGGCGTCGAGCGCTTGCAGAGGGAGGGCACAGAGCGGAGCGCCGAGCGTAACAGGTCTAATCAGGTCTTATCTGGCTCCACAGCGTGTTCATGGCTGTTTGAAACAAGTGGGCCATGTTCTTCTGCTCAGTCACCGGGATCTTTATCGCAGAGTTTCCATGATTGGGGGAGGAGTTGACGGGGAGGAGGGAGATGGGGGTGGAGAGGGTTACAGTAATTACGTTACCTTTCTCCTGTAGGACTGGGGCTCTTCTCCGCTCCCTCTGTGTGCCGTTTTCTTTTCAAGAACACAGGCAAAGTTTTCTAAAAGTTACTGTCAGCTCTCCAAACCTACACCACTGGAGAAAAGAAACACAGCACACAATGAGTTGCTCTGGAGACAAGACAGGTTATTATGCCTGAATTTAAACATTGAAAAAGGTAAGCTATCAGACTCTTCGCTATCCAGTTTAAAATGTGTGGTGTTCTGTGACAGTTATTGTGAAGTGAAAGAGGAGCAGTCTGACCCAGTATAAAAACATTACTATCATACAATAAATCGTCAGCGTCTGGAGTTACACCAGAGAAAAACGAAGGATTCAAAGAAAGAAAATCAGCTCTCGATATTTATGTTACGATGAATTGTAAAACTACGCTGGCCGCACGAATAATATGTTATCCGTTTTCGATATGGGGGTTTCATCACAGGACATTACAGAGATACACATCACATATCAACATATGTTCAGTGTAAATCAGTATAAGATGTTATCTGGACCTTCCAAGATAAAATCATTCCAAAACTCAGCAAGACAAATTCGAGGAAAAGTCCCTGAGCGCTCATCACCGCTGCGTTCACACAATCTGCACAGCATGGGAAAGCGGCACCAAAGGTTATTTGCAAAATGACGCAACCGACATCGTCTCTGTCATGCGTTCAAATGGCCCTGCCCGCGCAGACAAAGGGATCTCTACTGCTCCTCTCTGTTTGTTTTCGCAGTGCTGTTTCACCACGCTGTGGTTTGATGAATCCATTTCGAGTTGAGGTGTACACTCTTAACCAGTCCTCTGCCTGGAAACCCTCTGACTTTATTTGTTTCAGTCTCACAGATCCATTGTTCTGTCACTGACTCACAGCTTTCTCTGGAGATCAGCAGAATAAATTGACAAACACCACAGAATTTTGTAATGTTCCTGGAAGACATGCAGAGCAGACAGAATCCCCTCACTGAGAGCTGGTGCTGCAGGAGAACCATGCAGCCAAGACACGTATCATGAATATTTACTGTTTCTGTGTGTTAAAAATCATGGCTGGCTCACGCTGTTTATTGAAGGCATTGTCCTTTTTGGGTGGATGGGTCTGCTGGAGGACTCCAGCGAGTTATTAACTGCATGAGCGAGGGCTGTGCTCATAAATCCTTAAAGTATTGTCACCCCGCAGCCCCCCGGGAGTCCTAAAACAGTATGGCATCACAATATTTCTCTGCCACCAAAGTGAATTATGTGAGGGAAGGGAAGCAATCTCTCGCAGGCTTTTTTCTTCAGAAGCTGCATCCTAAGTGGAAAAAGCTATACCCAGCCTACACTACACCAGAGCCTGCAGGGATACAGGCAGCTGAAACACCTCAACACAAAACATCCTGAGCTTCATTCATACTGTGACTGTGGAGCCCATCTTTCCCAATATCAGCACATCTTTAAATTCAGCATCACATAAAGCTTAGCTGTTGTAACTGAACACTTACAGCAGACAACAGACCTCTAAGTGCAGCATGGCTTATACCGCACACTGTTTAGGAAAGTTATGACTCATCAAGGAAAAATATATATTACCATATATTACATTAATTTAATCTGTGCAGAAGCTGCCACAGTCTTCAAACAGCACAAAACTTGTGGGATGTGAATTCCTGAAGACCTTTGTTCATTCAATATAATAAGAAGAGTTCAGCAACCCTTTGCAAAATACACACACACACACACACACACACACACACACACACATATATATATATATATATATATATATATATATATATATATATATATATATATATATATCCCTCTCTGGGAATCAAGGTCCCCAGACACTCTCTGACAATCACAGTAAAACAGAGTGCACTCCAGACAGTATGGTGCATCCATTAATGGCTTATGGCATTAAATCAAACCTTCCTGCTCATGTAATATACCCGTACAATGTTTCTTAATGATTTTATGAGTATTTTCTTGCATGATGATATGGAGGTAGTGCTGTATTTGTTGACATGCAGCCCGAGTTTGAACACGCATTCTTACGCTGTGAGTTTGCCGCAAGCCACTTGAAGCACTTTATACTTTTAACAGGCCGCTACTTACTGCAGTTACCAATGGCAACGCCAGGAAGGTGATTCAGAGAACTGATGACACTGAATAATTTAACCAGCACCAACGGCTCTTTAGAGAAGGGCTTTGAATGTGTTTCCAATTAAAAAACACTTAATGGAAAATACAGTTTTCTTCAGATTTCACCATCACTGGCTGAGACTGTATTTCATTTCAAAAGCTCTGTCTCACAAGTAGGATTACAGTCCCCCAGTACCACTATACCTTACAAGACTGCTTCATCTGTGTTCCTCCCAGCATGACCAATCAATCGAAGGTTTACACTGTAACTCTGTGCTGACCATGTGCCAGGTTTGCGTGTCTGGCCTTATCTGATTTGGGGTGCTGTTTTTCTTGGGGTTTGTTTGGCCCCAGCTGTTTGTTTCGGTTTTCCCAGATCAGGTCCCCCCCGCCTCCCCCGGCTCCACTGGCACCGCCGCCCCGAAAGCAGGCAGTTCCTGGAACCCGTCTGCGCTGCGTAACCCAACGCCAGCGAATACCCGCCACCGTATTTATAACCCAGAGCAGCAGCTGATGCAACAGCGTGGGAGAGGACGCGGCTCAGAGGGGCTGGGGTAGAGGGCACACAAACGCCCGCCCCAACCCCCACCCTCACCCCCACCCCTCACCCCCCAACCCCCCACCCTCACCCTCACCCTCACCCCCACCCTCCGGATCTCAATATAATTCCAATTATACCCAACGCCACAGCAGCACTGAAGAACCCCACACTCTCCCAGCCCCTGCGCACCCCGCTTTCCGCCCCGTCTGACCGGGACAGGGGAGACGCTGGCCGAGCCGAGACATGCCGTCAGCAGGAATGCCCCTCCCCACCCTTGTTTTCAGCTATCTGTGTCAGAGCTGAATACTAGGAATGGATTATCAAAATGGCAACCAAACCGCAGACAGAGGCCAGATTTACAGCCACCCAGGCTGCTATGGGAGTGGGCCATCTTCAACAAATCAGTTTTTAAATTATTTATATATATATGCACACGCACACAAACGCAGGCACACACGCGCACACGCACGCACACACACACACACACACACACACACACACAAATTATTTTTCCCCCAATTACACCTAATAATGAACGTGGTTTCCAAGGTGCTGCATAGCAAGCTACTGTAATTCTAGCTACCTAGTCTATTCGCTTGACAGCATGCCATAACACTGGTAATATGTTTTAAATGAAAAGCATTTAGCACAGGTCGAAAGGTACTTTCAATGCCTGCCTGCTGCTCTTCACTTAGCAATTTAAAGAATCGCGCTCCACACGACGACCAAACAATGCTGAAACCAGTGCAAAGACTGTAGGGCTGTGTGACAAAAGGTATGCGTCACCTGTCACATGACCGCCCACCTCTCCCCCTCTGCTCACAGAAAAGCTCCCGTCCACCCTGCTGGCACGGGACGGCCAGGCTGCCCAACGGCCGTGCGCTCATTTCCCTGCCTGTCACAATACTGTATTCTCCCCAAAAAAGTGAGAAAAATGGTAAAAATAATTAAAAAAAAAGAAATAAAATCAGTTGCAGAGGAAAGAAACTTAAAAAGAAAAGAAAAGGAAGGAACTTAAGACAAAGTCACACGGTTTACTGATCACAGACTGAAAAACCCACTGTGGGTGATGGAGTGTAAAATGGTTAAACGTGATCAAAATGATATCAGCATAAAGACTGTGTATTAGTTTCCTTACTAAAACAAACGTCACATGTCCAAATATGGCAGGATACAGAAATTTCATTTATTTCTCTCAAATTCTACTTAATATTTTTAACAACATTTTGAGATTTATTTCACCGTCACAGTCTCTGATTTAATGACTTCTAAAAATGACCTTTTTACCTTGTTCTACATAAACAGTGCATCAATCCTGCTGCTAGTCGTGTAGTTTAAAAGGAATCTTGAGAAACTAAACCAAAATGGGCAAGCTGTTACTGCATATTCAGGAATTTGAATGGCATTCAGTTAAAATAGTTATAGTCTAGTACCAAGAAGGGCTTAACTCAAGCACATATTCTTTCCCTTTTCCCCCCATAAGGATGTGGTGCACGTTGCTTGTGTTGGTTTTCTCCCCATCACAGGAGCCTCCTAGGCGGTGCTCGCTGTAGAGGCATGGCCGTGTAGCCTGCCTCCCCGGGCCACTAAGTGAGCGCAGCCATGGCGTGATTAACTACCCGCTTGTTGTCAGCCCTCCTGGCGGAGGCTCCAGCCAGCTGGCACTCCGTGCACCCCACTCTCCCGATGCACTGCGGATTTGCTCCCCTGACACCCGATCCCCTCGCACCCTGACAGAACAGACAGGTGTGAAGCATGGCTGCTTCTCTCACAGGAACCTGACACACCGATCAGCCTCCAAGTTTCATCCGAGGAGGCTGCCTAATACTGTGCAAAGAATGGATACCCCCCTACCAATAAACACACAACAGCGATACTCTTGTTTTGGTGCTGGTAAGGGACAGTGTCCTAAATTGAACAAAACAGACTAGAGGTAATTTGCTGTTGGCAGAGGCTGTCCCCATTGTGTTTTCTTTATAATACATTTTTTTAACTGATTAAAGTTTGTCTGGCTGGTATTTGCTATAATCCATTTGAGATGCTACACCTTACTTTATAAAAGCTTTCCTCAATGAAAATTGAAAAATGCATCACGTATTCAATGCCCTGTGTGGAGAAGTCTACAGTGAATTATATTGGAGAATAACCCAGAATCCTTTGGTCTGTTATGCCTTTCAAGCCTGAAGCCACTTCACCACCAAAGGCATGGAGTGTCTTTCATGAGTAAAAGTAGTTTCTCACAGAATGTGAAGGACTGACAAAGTATTGATCTAAGGTCTTTTACACTCAACATCTGTCCTACAAGAGAGCAACCAACAAATCATACGAGTTGCACACTGTTCATCATTAGGGCTCTTTCAGGATGTTGTTTTCTGTGAAATGGCATTGCAAAAGCATTGGCTTTGCTCAGGATGCTGTAAATTATGCTGGCTTTGCAATATAAGTAATGGAACAAAAGTGCATGTCGCAGTGAGCTTAGGTTACATCGGAAATCCCCTCCAATAATACAAGGAGTCAGACACCCAATCTCCACTGTCGTTCATCTCCTGCATCTGGCACTCAGAGAGTGAAGGGCTAGTAAATATTTAACATTTAATCAGGATGCATGCTCAGAGATGCTTAAAAATGCTTATGACCTCTCTACTCCAAAAAACCCTCTAAAACTTACAGGGATAATAGAGCCAAAACATATTCAAATGTTCCTAAAACTCAACACAACGGACATTTTATTTAGTTTGACTTCTCACATTTTGAATATGTTTTCCCTAATTCCCATATATTAAACAGAAAGTGTGGAGGAATTACAATGTAACCACTGCATGCTTTTTATGGCTATAGTTCACCTCACAAAGGATCCCTTGGAGCGTCCTACATATTGCCATCCTACCACTTCAAAAGGGCAGCTGAGGCCAAGGTTAGGGCCAGGACTGACCGGACATTACACAGGAAGAGCCTCATTTTACAGTTTTTTTTTCCTTTTTTGTTGTACCTCATGAACTGACAGTTAAACTCTCCTTCTGTGGATATATGGTGCTGTGTTAACCTTTGTAAGATGCTGAACGCAAGCAAACGGGACACATAAGCAGGGCTGGACCAATCAGACGCACGCGTGGGGCACATGCTCAGTGTTTGGGTTCAGACAGCATAAATGATGGCGGCATGCTGTACACAGAGAGCAATGAACAGCCCTCTCATTCCGGCTGGAAGGGGTCGTAACTCTGCGCCCGCTGGGGGGTAGGTGCAAGCCTGACACGCACTATAAATTTTACACATGGGGGAGACATAAAGTTTACATTAGAAACTGCTCATCTTATTCTCATTATATAGGAACAGTAGCCCACATTTTTTATAGATGAGAAATGTTCCCCTTTCTTGACATTTTTAAAGATATTGATTAATGATGCAATTGAAACTGCAATGAATTAATAAATATAAAAAACAATATTAAAAAGATTGATTAAAGGATATGATTACCAAATTCAGTGATTAAGAAAGATAACTGATGAAAGCGAAACACGCGAACTACAGCAGTATGTTGTGTACAATGCAGAAAAACACCTACCCGTTATTTCCAACTCATGACAAAGTGGATTTGCCAAATCTGGCAAATTAGTTAAAAAAGGCTATGAAACAGGAGAGGGAGTTCTGGGCCAAACAGCAAGAAAAGCAAACGCAACACTATCAGGTTGTCTGATGTTCATGATTAAGGTCAGAGGTGTAGGTACCCCAAATTCGCCCTGTGGCAAAAAGGCCCTGTGGCAAATGTATTAAGTTTCAGAGCATGACCACATCATAATGCATGAGACTGATCTGCAGAAGAGTAGGAGCAGTCATCACAACTCCCACCTGCACCTGCAGATTTCTGCAGAATTGCTCTTGCTGGACTCTGTATTACACGTGTAGATACATCCTAATTCTGCAGAGGATCATATGAAGATTACACTGTAGAATGGTCTCCCCTCCTCGCCTGTCGACCAGCTCTGTCCTCAGCTCCGTTTCCCACTTGGTGTGATTTAAAGGACAGTTACTCAGTGATATGATCAGAGATGGGTCCTCTAAGGCTACTATGTTAAAGATATTAATGGTTTATTCCATGGGTGGGAGGAATGAGAACAAGATGTGCTGGACACATATGCAATCCCAGCTTTCTAAATGCATAAAAAGGTAGATAATTAAATTAAGTAATTCTGTTTAGTGTTCCACTTCTTAAAACAGAAAAAAAAACACTGTGGTCATAGAAATCTCCAAAATATATGAAGCTCAGCATCTTTTTCTTAAAGTCATCCAAATTCAGGAGGAGGTCAGAGGTCATCAAAATGGCTGCCTGCAGCTTTTCTGAGTAAGCAGGCCATTTTAAATCCAGTTTTATCTGGTTTAATGTAACCCATCCATCCACTAAAGGATTAAAATCTTATTATCTGTCTTAATTCAATTAGTGTTTAGCTTATTTTAAGAAAACACTATCTTGGCCTGGCTCCTTGCCACATGTGTTTTGCCACACAACTGAGTGGTTTACATATACCTGTAGCTTTTAGTTTTCAAAAGCTTAACTGAAGCTGGGAGCCATTGTGTTGGCTTCTGATTTTAGATGCCTCTGTCAGCCTAATGCTCTTACTGTAACATGTGACTCAGAGCTGTTTTCCACATGAGAACTCCTCAGGTTCAGCGGGGTGGCCGGTTACAGCAGACGGAGACGGACGGACCCTGTGCGCTGCCCCTCTGAAGCTGATACCTGTGCCCTTGGCTTTATTTTCATTCATATACAGGCAGGTGGATCTCCCCCATCCCCCCCGCCACACACACACACACACACACACACACACACACACACACACACACACACACACACACACACACACACACACAGCCACCACACTGACCGCCGTCTGGGTTTGACAGCTTTTCTGTCCGAATGCACCGAGACAGTCTGATGCATACAAAGCAACACTCGATTCCAGTAAGCGTCTGCTAAATGAATAAACGTAAATGTAAATGTAAATGTAAATGTAAGCCACACTCAAACAGGTGGTTCTTAGCAAGACCTCAATCTGTGCACATAATTGTCTCCTCCCAAATCTAAATGTTTTTTTTTTTTAGAACTGATATTAGTTGCAATCAATATTACAATATTGTATTATTACAGTTACAATATGCATAACTGTCTGTTTTCTCTCACATTTTTCTGCAGCCATGATGCAGATCTGCAGTTGAATGGGCAGACAAGCCATTACCTGCTCCACCACCACACTCAAACTGCCACATCACTGTGAAAGATCAGCTCTGTGTGTGTTCAGTAACGCTGTCTGAATCACTCATTCTTACTGCAATTAAAACCTGTGTGCCATAAAAGATCTGTGATTAAAAATGTATTCCATAAAAGATAATCACAAAGATTTTTGTCAGAGAGCAGGATGGAATTAAGCATCTTCACAACAAGCATGTTTTTATACAATGAAACCTCTTAAATACCATAACCCTGTAAAGTATGCAAATATCATCTTATGTGCCCTACTTCACAGCTGCACTGTGCATTTTGCATTAATGATAAAGTACAAAAATTTCACTCATATATAAATTCCAAGTACCTTGCATGCTTTAGTACATTTGCATGATAAACCTGATGGATAAACTTCAAAGAGTCCATTAATGATGTGGGTTAACCAGACAAACGGACAGAATGTCTCACAGTTCTAGATAAGCCCTAGCCAGTCCTCTCTCCTCAATGTTTAGCTCAGAGACAACAGCAAGAAAAAGAAGCAATCAATCATTTTGAATTTATGGAATAAAGTAATGAATGCTTAAGATAACACATTCTCCTGCTAAAGTTTTTAAAAAACACATTTATAAGGGGTGACCGCAGTTTAAACTTTGTGAGCAAACCACATATCTGCTTACATGTCATACAATGCGGGAAACTGCAGTGGAAAACTGGTGACATGAAAATTTACAAACTACAAATTGGCAGCACTGTAATACAAAACATGAAAAGGACCAACCCAAATTTGTTCCATCTTCAGAAAATGTTTTTTATTATTATTATTTACTTGTGGGGAAACTCTAGATCTGAGGTTCCCTTTCTGTAACTCATGAGGAAATACAGTTTCAGTATTGTCTCACCTTGTTACTCGTGTGGGAGTTTAAACCAGGGAAAGTTCAATTTCCAGTGCAATTATCAGATTATCATTCATCACCCAGGAGAATCCCCCACAAAGACAATGGCCTTCGGTAGTGAATCTGTGCCAAGCAGCGGTGATTCATTGCACATTAAGAAGCGGAGGGGGAGTTTTATTCTTCACCTCAGGGGACCTGGCCAGATTGGAGGATAGTGTGGTTGCCAGATTGGAGACAAGTGTGGTTGCCTTCAGAGCTGTAACTGGGTGGGTCCACATCCCTCTCACCGTTGGAGATGTTACAAATTCTCATAGCCCTGGGGCTTGAGAAATGCAGTCACATGGATTTTACAGTGAGGTACAGATACTTTCTCATTGTTTTTTTACCAAATCAGACAACTTTATTTAGTGTGGTCTCATTTTGCCCATATGATCTGAGGTAATTCCAGTCTCAAATAAAGTAACTAAACCTCTCTTTCTCAGCTGCTAGTGGCATCTAACAGAGGTGGAAAAAATGCATTATCAGAAAGGGGGAGTTTGTTGCTTCATAAATGCATACTTCCTGCAAAGGGCTCAGCCAGTCCTGGCCTTGAAAGGATGCCAGGTGATATCACCGTTGTTTGCTACATATTATATACAGTGAATTAATCACTTTGGTACAACAGCAGGAGCAGTCTTTGCACATAGGGGTAGAATGTGAATGTGTGGGATAGATGATCACGGTAGCTAATTCTCTTTTAAGTGTACAGCACACACATACTGAGGAGACCAGCACGTCACCTTTGGGCCTTTAACATATTCATCTGACACCAGTAAGAGAGTAGAGTTCAATACAAACCAAAAAATTGACAAACACAATCCTGAAATTATGATTAGCGTCAGACACTTCAAAGAAGCTCAGGAACACCTTTGTGAGGATAGCAAGTGTTTCTTCTGTTTTCTCTGTTGTGTTGTTCGGCAAGTAGGATGCACACACTGATATACACTCCAGTACAGTGTTACAGTTCAAGCATTATCAGTGAGAACATTTCAGGAACATCTGAGAATTCCTCCAGAAGAGTTCAGACCTAAAACATACTAGCACTCAGTTATTTTAATGCCGCTTGGCTATTCATTATTTAAGAAAACCTTCCGAAATTCCATTACAGTTGTTGGTTAGAAGGCGTCTCTTGTATTAGGAAGAGTTCACAACGAATGAGTGTGATCATTAAGCAGCAGCTTGAACGCCTGGCTCTTCAGTGTGTAATTTAGGAAGCAGGCAGTCCTCATGCCCACCACGATGCTGGTCCGTCTGTGCAGGATCATTAGAAGTCCTGGCGGATTCGGAGACGTGTGGAGGCCCACCATGGTCGAGCCGTTAGTTTTTCCTGTGTTTTATTGATTCCAGAGTCTCATCAAGTCAATTCACTGAGTGGTCTGTGTGAGTCAGCCGTCATGACACGGCCTTCTAATTTATTCCATGGACAGCACCTCCGTTTGCTGAAAGGACCTCCTCTGGGTTTACTGAAGCTTGCAAGCTGATTCTGGTCCATTCTGATTTGTGGTGTAATTCACATTCTGTCCAGCAGTCAGTCAGCCCTCCCAAATTGAATTATTTGGTTATCCGAAACGATAAAATGAGTCAACTGACATGGGAGATCCTGTTCTAACGGTGAACTGAAGACCACATCCATCAGAGACTTGGATATTCTGACGCAGATAAATGCATGCATGTGGTCCACATTACAGCAAAGGTGCTCAGTGCACACACACATAAACACAGTTTCATTGTCAGAGTTTCCTGCTCTCACCCCTCCCAAACCAGGACCATCGGAAATTCATAACTGTAACATGCAAGTGGAGCAGAGCCGCCTGTCAATCTTGCTTCTCGATCAAAATTCATAAACATAATTCACTCCACTGTGACTCAGATATACCCAACCTAATAATAGCAGAGTCTGTTCTATCATACTGGTGGCCTTGCTCTCAACACCATCTCCATCTGTCACAGTGGATTACATCTCTCCCATTAATGCATTCACATCAGTGCTCTCCAACAAGAGTATATTTTAACTTGGATTGGAGAGGAAGGCAAGACAGAAAACTGGCAGCAGAAAAATAACAAATGTTGTCTTTCAGAGGCACACATGGAATTCTGGGTCATTGTGATTTTGTCACTTTTGGAAAGAAAAATGTCACAATCAGAGACAGCTGGTGCCCCACAGGATGGGTGGGCCCCTGGGGAAACAGGGACCGAATTTTTCACTTTTATCACCTTACTGGGTTTTCAATTAGCACAGTTTGCAAAGCATGTGCCCCTGGCGAAAGCCACTGTTTCTCCCTCCTGGTGATTCTTCCATATTACCAACTCATACCTGTTCACCACTCACTGCGGTAACAGCTGAGAGGGGGCACGCGTCGGGCGGCTTCTCCTCACTGCCCTGGTGCGTGCTTATTAGTGCTAACGCTAACCGTGCGAGGCTGCTAATGCTTATGGCACATGTACCACAGTGGACGGAAGACCAAAGCAGAGACAGGTGGACACTGCTGTTATACCTCTGAGTGAAGTGCTCAACCACAGCTCCTCCAGTGAGAAAATCCACCTGCAAAAACGGATTACAGAAAATGTCAGCATTAAAATACTGAGTAGTCCTGGATAACTGCATCTGCTAAACCGTTTAACAAGAACAAGGTTTTTGGGGATACCAGGGGCCTCATGTATCAACCATTTAAACACCAAATTTTCATCCTACACTATGTGTAGGCCCACTTCTATGCATAGTATGCCATTTACTACAACAGGAAAGGGTCCATCCATCCATGCAGATTTCAGACCACATGTCACATCATTTCTTTGTAGCTGAAGGACAGCAGCTTTTGCATTTGCCAATAGCTTCAGACACCGACAAGTGTGGGTGTGCTGTAAAGGATAATTTAAGAGTAGTATAATTATAAGGGAAAAGTGATTAAAATGAAACAAGTAAGCTTGGTACCAGAACCAAGCAAAGGAAAGACACTCCTAAACTGATGTTAAGACAGCACTGTGATAACCTGAAAATTCTGTCCAGCAGTTGTTTTTAAGGGTTTTAAAACTCCTTAAAAGCAGTTGGTTGTGAGCAAGCTTAAATGTCTAGATAAAATAAAAAACACTATCATTTTTGATTCACAAAATAATCACACTGAATAGACATCTGATTCATTCTGGGAAGTCTAAAGCTTAACTAACTGAAATTCCAAATGAAGATTTGGGAGAATTTTTGAGACAATATCTACACAAATAACCAAGCCTCAACAAACCAGTCCCATCCATGACTATGAAAATCACAATTACCACTTCTTTTCTGCGTCAGCTGTTCACGGCATCCCTCCTCCACTCCATCTCCCCCCGTCTCTCCCCCGTTTATGATGTCCACACAAGAGGTCAACAACCTCAGCCCACCACTAGGTGCAATCCCTTCATTAGATTCCAAGCCAAACACAGCAAAGCAACAAACACAACTGTCAAGCTTTGTGCAGAAATTATCTATCTGTCTACTGAACCAGTATGTTTTAGAAATAGGTTTTAACAAAACTTGCCAAACAGATGTTCCATGACAAGTACACCTGATATATGAAATTTCAACTATATCACTTTTGAAATATTTTGAAATTTGATAAAAATCGCTTTAAGTTCAATCGCATAAAGGCACAGTTACATGGTAATAAAAAATATTGCCATGGTAAGCAATACCATATAAACACAGATCCATTAAAATCAGATTTAAATGGATCATTTCAACAGAGTTGATTAAATTTATTAAGCTGCACAGTCAATCTCATCAGTGAGACAGTCAGTGGAATATGATATGTAACAAAATTTTCTTCTTCTTTTTGAATGAATTAATAATATCCACATAACTGGATTAGCCTCTCAAGCTAAACTGGGCAGGTCACACCTGATACAACTGGATGATGCAAGATACCCAATTGGACAGCATGAGATACCCAACTGCATAGTGTGGACAACGCAGATACTCAACCAGGTGGGATGACATACACAAATGGACAGCACAAACTAACCAAAAGGTTAATGCCAGATATTCTGTTGGACTGAAAAAAATACTCAGCTGGGCTGTGCAGACTAACTAAAGAGGTTCAATTTGGCTTGGACAGTTTGGTGCTCTGTGCTTTGCCTGTTTTCACATTAGCTTAGATTTACATCCTGCTTGGACTCCAGGAATCTGATGTCAGTAGACTGTTACATATCTCGTAATTACCAGGCCTATTTGTCCTGATATAATGTCAGTGGTTTTGAGTTTGACAGATGCTGTTAACAATACTCCCTATATCTGTAAGTAACGCCTGGCCTGTCAATGTAACAGTGATTATGGCCCATGTGGGCCTTATTTCAACACATTGAACTTACTCCCTCTACGATAACAATAACAAGGAGTCATAAGCTTCTCTTGTGGTGAAAAAGGGAACACTGAATGGATAAACAGTACCATTCACACACAATAGTAATATTTCCAGCATTATTTCCAGGATTTGACATGACTCACAGAGGGTCACGAGAGGGATATTCGTCATGTCCTTGGCAACAGGTTCCATGTGTCTTATCACTCTCGATACCCAGTTTATTTTTTTTTTCACGCCCTGGAATCTCAAACACATCAGGTTGTAGAAACACATCTTGCTGCATGGGATCGCAGCCTCGTGTCCTTGGTACCACTGAGGGAGTATCAGTGCCTCTCTGAGCACCATCGCCCTGACTTTCCCAAACCAAAACATCCACACACACACAGTTGCTGGGTTTCAGTCACTAATATGGAATATTCTGGCCTATTGTCTTACAAACTTAGGTGTTAGAAATAAGGAGACTCAATCACCCTGCCACAGATATGTCTTATCTGCACTGTTCAAATGGAACATTGAACCACACACTAAAACATGTAGTATTTTAGATTTCAGCTTTGGCCCTCTCTCCCCACAAGGGCAAGAACCAAAAAGAGACACTCAAATTTGGTTCATTTTCACTGTCATGCTTTCCTTCTTATTCTCAATCTTAATTTTCCTGCCACACTGCATCACAAAATATTCCAGTACGCCAATTTGTGTTTCTCTCTATTGGTTCCTCCTCATATACAGCCAATTACCACATTTGTTCATTGTAGCCAATTGCAGGTCACTTTCTAAACCTTGGCAGAATGATGATGATGATGGCCATTTAAATAAGTGCCTAGTACTTAATAATGATAATAATGATGCTAATATGAAATCAGCTGCCAATAAATACATTTCTAAAATACATCCCCCATTATGTCCAATTTAACAAAAGCATCGCTTTGTCAAATTAGAGCACGTATGAAGGTAAAAAGGTATGTGAAATCATGACTGATATCTGCTATTTATGACTCACTCCAACCACTGCAACCATGTCTGTTTTACAGTCAGTCTCAAGTTAACTAGCTACCGAAGTAACTAGCTATGTAGCCAGACACTTAAGTGGCTGGCTGGCAGGGGTAACTAGTTACCTAGATCATTCTATTTTCAGGCAGTGGGCTTGCTAGCTAAAGCGGCTTCCCTCTGTTTGTTGAGATCAGATTTGTGCAATAGTGCAACTGCTGTAAGGCGGAGATACTCACAGCGCCTAACTTAATGAAAAATATTATTTTGCACATTTGGGCAACAGGTATTCTGCGATTGATATTAAACAGACTTCAACAACTGACACACTAGATGCCAAAATAAATAGAGAGTGTAGGTAACATTTGCAGTTGGCTAAAAAATTGTCCTTTAGTTACTAAAACAACATTTTGGTAACTCGGTCAGGAAACACATCTGGTGGTGGAAATTTAATGGATGATCCATCATTAATTAGTTTCAGTTTCCTGACCTGGACCCACACGCAAACCCTAAGCATTTCGAAGCATATAAACTCAGATCTGGGTTCTCATCCAGGTGTCAAAGCAACAAACCCATTACAGTCAAGAATATAAGGCACCCTAAAGTAGGTTCACCTGAAGCTCCAGCACACCTTCTTTGTTTTTTTTTTTTTTTTTTTTTACACAACAGACGGGGTGTGTAATCAGTGCTGTATCAGCGACAGTGAGAGACAGATTTGCCGTGCGAATGCTGTGTCAGGCTGTGTCAGGCCGTTTCAGCACACTGCGATGCACCCGATGGCAGCGTGTCTGAGACGGCCTTATCAGATGCAGATTCCCATCCCAGCTGCATCCACGCCTCACTGCTCTGGCTCCAGTGCAGCCACGTCAGAGCTGCTGACGGGGAACTGCGGGCAGGAGAAAGCAGCAGGGAGAGAGCAGCAGGGAGAGAGCAGCAGGCAGGGAGAGAGAGAGCAGCAGGCAGGGAGAGAGAGCAGCAGGCAGGGAGAGAGAGCAGCAGGCAGGGAGAGAGAGAGCAGCAGGGAGAGAGCAGCAGGCAGTGAGAGAGCAGCAGGCAGTGAGAGAGCAGCAGGCAGGGAGAGAGAGCAGCAGGCAGGGAGAGAGAGAGCAGGGAGAGAGCAGCAGGCAGGGAGAGAGCAGCAGGCAGGGAGAGAGCAGCAGGAGCAGAGAGAGCAGCAGGGAGAGAGCAGCAGGCAGGGAGAGAGAGAGCAGCAGCACGTAGAGAACAGCAGGCAGGGAGAGAACAGCAGGCAGGGAGAGAGCAGCAGGCAGGGAGAGAGCAGCAGGGAGAAAGAGAGCAGCAGGCAGGGAGAGAGCAGCAGGGAGAGAGAGCAGCAGGCAGGGAGACAGCAGCAGGGAGAGAGCAGCAGGGGCAGGGAGACAGCAGCAGGGGCAGGGAGAAAGCAGCAGTGAGAGAGAAGCAGTGAGAGAGCAGCAGGCAGGGAGAGAGCAGCAGGGAGAGAGCAGCAGGCAGGGAGAGAGCAGAAGGGGCAGTGAGAGAGCAGCAGGCAGGGAGACAGCGGCAGGGAGAGAGCAGCAGGGGCTGGGAGAAAGCAGCAGTGAGAGAGAAGCAGTGAGAGAGCAGCAGGCAGGGAGAGAGCAGCAGGGAGAGAATGCAGCAGGCAGGGAGAGAGCAGCAGGCAGGGAGAGAGCAGAAGGGGCAGGGAGAGAGCAGCAGGGAGAGAGAGAGCAGCAGGGAGAGAGCAGCAGAGTACTGGAGTACTTAGCTGGAGAGTCTCTCACAGGCTGAGAGGAGTGGCTCTCTGTCCTGTGACCCTGCTGGACACAGCGCTGTCCATCTACAGCACACTGTCTTGTCTTTTCTCCCTTTCTGTTATATCAGTTATTATTAGAATTATTATTACTTCCATAAAACATAGATCATTTGCTAACTGTAATGGCAACAGAACAAAAGTTTGCATAGCAAAACGGCTGTATGTAGAAGACGTGCATGTAAATTGTAGATAATGCAAAAGTATACGTTCACCCAAACTCTCCCAGAGTGTGAGGGCAGAGGAAGGCAGTAAGCTAATGTGCCGTGCTCAGATACTGACTCAATGGGGACGCTGCATTATTGAATCAAAAGGAAGGGAAAAGCCAGGTTAAGATTATTATACGCATCCGATTTCCAAACACATCCCTCATACGTTTCACATTATTCTTTTTCAAAACATGATTTAGACCAGAAGGAAATTCAAGATCGGTCATCGCAGGAGATGTATCGGTAATGTCTTTACCGGCTACATTTTTCCTCCTGCATCATAATGGATAATCATATTAGCTTCAGCTCTGCGATTGTCTCACCCTACCTATCCGCCACCTCGCCCTGTGGCGTTACAGCGCAGAGGGGGAAACACCGCCCAATCAGCAAACACCCAGAGAGGCAGTAATTGAACTGGGCACATGTGCACAATGACATCATGGAGAGAGATACTCTCCCCACTGCTTACTGTCCGTATCCACTCACAGCAGCTCCAGAGCCAGCCCAAACTGAGCATGCACCTCCCACACACACACACACACACACGCACACACACGCACACACGCGCGCACCCACACACGCGCGCACACACACACACACACACACCTCTCTGATAAAACATGTCAAATCCTGCCTTCAGGAAGTAAAGGTGCAGACTAACATCTCAGCAAATAAATGAAGTATCTGAATAAATGTTGTTTGTATATTAGCATTTCCATAACCGATGCAAGGCTGATGTGACTGTGTGACAGGGTTTGGCTGAGGCTTTTGGGTTCATGATCATTTTCAAATATTTGGGTATGGGTCAGGTCAGGGGCTCCATCATCTCCTCTCATTTGTCTTTTTGACAAAAAAATTCCATGGCCAAGTGTCCTTAAATCTACTGTGTTCTTTTAATATTAACATGAGAGTACACTACAAACCTTCATGGAATAATGAAGATCAAGCAAGATGAAAGTGTAAATGGTTATCTGAGAGACTGTCCCAGCACTGCGGTGTCTGCTGTCAAAGGAAAACCTCCTGTTTGGGAAAGAAACCCTGCAATGTGATAACCAGTTAGGCTTGCGGCTTTCTTCTGTGCAAATTATGCAGAACCACGATGTTTGCTGTATTTCCCTCTGCACACAGCTGTCAAAACTGAACTCCTGCTTTTCAACACAGTGAAACAGGTTAATGGAGAGCATAACAGGGCATATGAGGGTTTTGCTATTTTCAAGATGCATAAAATGGGGTGAGCATACGAACAGGGCATAAACAGCCCAGCAGAGATTTTCACAGCCACCGGAGTGAATGCAGTGAGATGATCACAGCACGTACGGTCTCCGGCGTTGTGTTAGTGTGGGTGGGACGGGTCCTCGCTGTGGAGGTGTGGTTTCGGTGACATTCCGCTGAAATATTGTTTTGAAATTTCACCGTCGATGCTTGTCAAAACCTGGTTTATTTCCCTGCCCTGAGCAGACCTAGTTTTTCTGCCACTTATGAGATGAGATGTTTCAACTGCACGCTTGAAATATGTGTTTACTCAACATTAAGTTGTCAGCTGATCTCAGCACAAATGTTAATATGCTGAGCTAACCACATACACATTATATATTTCTCATTCACTCACACTAACTAATGTTCATTTGTCACACTAATTAACAGTGGTAGCCTCAGTCAGTCATGAATCATTAAACTGCTGGACTTGGCAAGTTAATCAACACAAATCATCATAGGCGTTCAATGTCATTACAAAAATTCTGAAAAGGAAACTATATTATTATTATTAGCAGTAGTTGTAGTAACACTAACAGCGGTAGTAGTATTACCACTCAAATCATAAAATAAAGAAATGATTAAAGATGGTTTTTTCCTGATTTTCTGTTGTCCGTTATTGTCTGTGTACATCATTGTTTAAAGAGATACAATACATCAGAATACATTCTGTATTCAAGTATTATTTAAAATATTAAGGAGGATGATCCTTGAAACTTTGAAAAATCAACCCTGGCTTGATTGATGACCTGCATATGATAACTTGAAATATTTTTGAAAATTCTACTTTCTACCTTCCTGTAACAGACACCAATGGATGTTTTTCCCATTAGACACTAGAATGCATAGCTACACTTATACACATTATTCAGAGCCCAGTGTATATTTGCTATCTGCAGTCATGACCCTGACAAATGTATCATAGCAAGGACAAGGTACCCATTTGTTAACATAAATGTAATGATTAATAAGTTTAATTCATCATTATGCTTTTTGATTTACTGTTGCTCCAGTCAGCTAGCTAGTGTCTGTTATAGTTTCACTGTCTGTCTTTACTGTCTTTGCTTCCCTGGTGTGGGTTGTAAATTTTACTGTGCTGTTATGCCGCCATATAGAGTCCAAGGAGTTTAACAATGCAACCTATAACTTTACAGGAATTCAGTGAAACCATGATGAAAAACAATGGTGTATCAAGTGCCTCCATGCTGCACTGACAAACCAGCCACCATTATTGGACACACGGAAACACCAAGATTCTTTAAGAATGTAAGAAAAAGAAAAAAACAGCAGGCCTCTTTCTTCTGTGTTTCACTATGTTATCAAAGTGCATCTTGTATACCGTTATGACTGCGAGTAAAACGCCAGTACAGAGTCTACAGATCAAGATCGTGTGCATCAATTAACAGACTCCTACGGAGAGTATACTAATTGCAATGTATCTCCCCGGTACAGTCATGAAATTCACTGCAGCGGCAACGGGACAAATGTAATAATAGCAAAGCTTTTTTCCATGGAATCACTTTAATGTGATGATCATGATGTCATAAATAACCAGCACTCCACTATTCATCCCAACAGATCAAAAGGGGCCTCTACCCCTGCTGAAGAACAGTGCACAGTGTGAAGGGAAAAGTCCAATGCCCAAGCAAAACACAGTCTGCCAAGTGTCAAGTCATGCACTGGCAGCCAGTAAACTTGGCACTTCCATAAGTGTCAGAGTGCAGCCTGATTGGTCAGCAGAAGGCCACGCCCTCATCATGCCTCCCAATTTAAGTGCCTTCTTTTAAATGCTGTGTTACAGTCTCATTTATTTTTGCTGAAAATTGTATGGATTTATGTATACACACAGTGAGGACTACGATTTAACATGGTTTTAGATGCAAAGATAGATTTGCAAAAAGGCTGAAATATCCTAAAATCTGGCAGCACAGAGAATGAGTATTTTCTTTTCCTAGGGTAGAAATTGTAGAGAAACATTTCTGTCTCTGCAGCCTTTCCCCAGCTGATAAGTAAAAAATATCCATCTTTTTAGATGGGCCAAAAACCACAAGTTATGACTGCACATGGAATGCTCTGTGGTAGACTACAATAGTGGCTGAGTCATTTTATAGACAGACTCTGGTCCCTTTCTGAGGAGGAATAAGTCAGAGCATCAGCAGATTTTCAGTGAGTCAGCTGGCCGTGTAGCTGCATGTCTACAATGGGGACATCTGAGCGCAGACATCCATCACAGGCCCTGCAGGGTGATTAATGATCTCCCAGAAAACCGCTCTCTCAAGCCCGGGATAAATGTGCACTACAAAGCAGAGCAGTGGGAGGGCCAGTCCTGCAGGCAAAGCTTTTTATAGAGTGCGTTACAGTGCAATTCTCTGCACAGTGCTATTCGCTTTGTTCTCGGCCTTTCCTGTCCAAACAGTTTCCTGGCACCTCTTTCAAACCTGTGCTACCCAGCATGCTCTGGGGCCTGAGGTGGCTACAATGGTGGGCTACCCAGCATGCTCTGGGGTCTGAGGGGGCTGGGATGGGGGGCTCCTGAAGGGAGGTTGGACACCCCAACTGCCGGTGACACATCACCCTTGTACATCAACTGAGCGCTGCTGGAGACGTCTAACAGTGATGTGCTCCCTGTCGCGGCAGTGTAGCATAGCGGTAAGGAGCAGGGCTCGTGACTGAAAGGTTGCCAGCTCGATTCCCCACTGGGACACTGCTGTTGTAGCCTTGGGTACTTAAGTAAGTACAAGGTACTTAACCCACAATTGCCTCGGAAAATATCCAGCTGTATAAACGGATAACATGTCAAAAAAACTTATCTATGTAAGTCACTATGGATAAGAGTGTCTGCTAAATGACAATAATGTAATAATGTAATGTTGCCTCACAGTAAGAACAGTAGGAACAGGGTGTTAACCCTGAGCATCAAACACACAGCCTCTGCCACACCCCTCAGCACTGAGGCCCCTGTTCCAGAGCCCTTGCTTGCATCGGTATAAACTACCGAGTGGTGTCACCTTGCCTCCACTTTCCCTCAGCCTCCGATATTAATCAGCTTGGCTTTGGTATAATTACTGTATGAGAAAAGCTTACCAAGCACCATACAAGACCAACCACTCAAGATGGAGGATCTGACAAAAACACGCTCAGTTCTTTTCGGTGTGCATTTATGAATAATGATACATAAGTTGTTTTAAAGAGAAAGCATAATGTGGAAGGAGAAAGCAGAGAACGAGAGAGAGAGAGAAATGGGAAGAGACATGAACAGGTATGTTTTTAAATAATATAGAGCTTTCTGAGAACATGAATGTGTTTCAGATGGAAAGTTTCACAGAAGCCATATGCAGTTCTGCATCCCCGCAGACTCCACATCATCAACCACTTTTATTCTGTTATCTGTTCTGCTCAAGCAGATCTCTAACGTACAAAATGTTGAATTATGCAATGTTTTGTGATATCACCTTTATCAAATGAACAGGCATGTTTTAATGTGTTAAATCTATGTTCTTATTATGTAACACACCTCTCATAACTGACATAAGAATGTGGAATATCAAGGTAGTAAACAGCTGGTGTCCTACAATCATATGGTGATCTGTAGAGGAAGCCTTTCTCTGCACAAAAACAGCAAAGTTTTATCCAAACTTGTCCATATCCTATTAACTTAAGATACATTTTCATATTTAAAAACATTACAAGCGAAACGTCTTGAATGTAATTGATGTCGTAAATCATGAAGAAAGTATCGATAGAGAAACTGACCTTTGTTAGGTATTTAATAGCAGGAGATTTTATGTAATTTCCGGTTCTCTAAAACTAGGATTATGGTGTCACACTAACTCTGATTTTTTTTTTTTAATTTATGGAGTTTTACAGAATGCCTCTGCATAGACAGCTATGCTCACAGGACCCCTTCTAAAATGAAGAGGAGGATCTGACCCACTGATCAGGCTGGAAAGGTTGCAGGACTTTGAAAGGGTTTACTTGTGTGGACACATATCTTGCTTTCATGAGTTTAAGCAGAAGGGAATGAAATCTTTATCCTCTTCCCAATGGACGCTTGATACTGCTCGGTATTTGGAGCAACTGCTCCCTTTCCAGCAACAGATGTCGTACAGGTTGGCTCCTGAATGGGGCCCTTTGTTCCCCTTAAGACTGAACAAGTGTCTGGCGAGGTGAGGGGTCAGCGGTGGCAAAAGGCATTAGCTGACCGGCGGCCTGACCTTTAAATAGCTGCGAGGCGACGTGACCCGGCGGTCACCGGTCACGTTTAGAGGCCGAGCGTGAGGGCTGGCGAAGCCTGCTGCGGCGTCTGGACACGGACACGTGCAGGAAGCAGAGGGACAGAGCCGCATGGCCGCAGGCAGCCGCGCATGCATCAGCAACACTGGGGCGCATGCCAGTGCATTACACTGCAGCGGGAACATCACACACCGGTCCTCCACACCAAACCCCTGATGTCAACGACTGTCCCATACTGTTAGCACTGTCATTTCGCCTGTTTCTTTGCACCTGAAATCCCTACAGGAGGTGACCTGGCGTGCACCCAGAGTGCAAAGTATGACTCCTCCCATCAAGAGCAAATTGCACAAATTTACTCTGAAATAATGCCTATGATTCAGCACTAAAAGGTTTTATTGTTAGGGGTTAACCAAAGTTAGAGCAATCATTTTAAAATATAAACTACTGGATCTGTAACAGATTCAATGATTTTCTTATTATTTCTATTATACAAAATTACAGATATATGTGCTTTCCTTTTTCTAACTTCATACTACAATGGAAAACTGGCATATTTCCTAACTCCTTTGGTTATGTATTACTACTAATTAGATCCATGGCAACTCATAAGACATTTTAATAATGTAGGGTCATGACAGCATCTTGAATGTCTCTTGACATTTCACTTATTTTTCGGTGAACTGACGACCTTGTGAGTATTCCTCAGTGAAGTTTACCGAAATACCTATGTTTTTTGTTTTTCTCTTCAGTGAAACTTTGATCAGAGTTCTTAGAGATATTCATTACATACCCACACTTCAGGGCTTTTATGAGGGCCTTTGATATTTTATGCTTTGTTTCTATGTTGCTTAAGCTCAGCTGATGCGGTCTGCCCCTGCCCAAAGCAAACAATGTAACGATCATAAAAGTAATAAAATATCATACATCAAGACAAACCATTAAGCTAATTATTTATAGCCACGATAATAGTTATATCTTGGTTTTCTTAGGACATGGTGCCCCTGAGGGAATTTTGTCCAGTAACAGATGAGCAGTTTGCATGTTTTATATATATGTGAAGCGATTGGTTACTCCACACAGACATACAGGATTCCCTAAATGCCTGTTCTGGCAGCAGACCCAGATAAAGATGTAAACTATTAGCTAACTCTGCTGAGTCATCTTCTCAAGAATAAAAGCATGCTCACTACAGCTGGGCCCAAGGCCTGACAGTGAGCATAGCTCTCAGGATTAAGATCACGAACTTCCATTTTGTAATCTAGTATGTAATACAAAAAATATTGCATATAACTGTAAATCATTACAGTGTTTTTAAAGATTAAATTTCACTCTTTGCGGCATTTATTGGGTGAGGTGTGAATATTCTGCAGATTTAAAATATGTCATTAGACAACTGTAACCGGCAATCGACAGCAGACATGACTGGCTTCACCCTGCCAGGGGCATTTGCAGGCAGGGCTTCCTGGGCTCACAGCTACATAGCAGCTCCTCAGCTTAAAGGTTGCTGTGCTATCGTCAGCGAGAGGTGCACCAATCCTAGGCCTGGCACTGGCTCTCCTGTAGCGCACTGTTGAACTAACAGTTCCTAAATGAATCCCGGGCTGTGGGTCAGCTGCAATCCCTGAACTGCAGTATCTCCTGCACTGGTCCTTATGGAGGCGGGGGGGGGCATTGATGTAGCACCCTCAATGACACAGTCGTGTTACAGTGGAACTGGCTGTGCCCTGTAGAAAATGAGCATCTGGAAAAATAAAAGCTCCAGAAAAGTCCCAAAATCCAGTTTACGCAGGTTAAGAACAGTTACACACACACACACACACACACACACACACACACACACACACACAAAATACATAACAACTGCAAAAGAAAATAATAAAAAAATAAGCTCTAATGGAAACCTGTGAATGTAAATTCTTATTTCCCATCACCATAGCAGCAAAAACTTGTCACCATGGATATTGTTAAATTAATGAGAAAACATGCCAAAATGTGTTGACACAAAAAGTGGTGGAAAAGCCTCTGTGACCATAGCTACAGTGGATGAGTGAAAAACCAGCCCCCGCTTCGGGCCTGGGGCACTGGGAGATCAGGCTGCGGCCCTTTAAATGAGTGATGAATGCAGTTTGCTTCCCAAAGCTTACAAGTTCCCCCCGCTGGGTAGAAAGCAAAGGCAAAACAAAAAGACATTCTCAGGGCAGCCTGATAGAGCTGGTGGCTTCTGTATTCCACTCTCTGCCCATTCAGGGCCTGGCCGAGCCGCCTGCTGCTCAGTGCAATCACAGCCTGAGTCTGAAACTGTGCACGGTCCCACACACACACATGTCTGAGTCTGTAACTGTGCACGGTCCCACACACGCATGTCTGAGTCTGCAACTGTGCACGGTCCCACACACGCATGTCTGAGTCTGCAACTGTGCACGGTCCCACACACGCATGTCTGAGTCTGTAACTGTGCACGGTCCCACACACGCATGTCTGAGTCTGCAACTGTGCCCGGTCCCACACACGCATGTCTGAGTCTGTAACTGTGCACGGTCCCACACACGCATGTCTGAGTCTGCAACTGTGCACGGTCCCACACGCATGTCTGAGTCTGCAACTGTGCACGGTCCCACACACGCATGTCTGAGTCTGTAACTGTGCACGGTCCCACACACGCATGTCTGAGTCTGCAACTGTGCACGGTCCCACACACGCATGTCTGAGTCTGCAACTGTGCCCGGTCCCACACACGCATGTCTGAGTCTGTAACTGTGCCCGGTCCCACACACGCATGTCTGAGTCTGCAACTGTGCACGGTCCCACACGCATGTCTGAGTCTGCAACTGTGCACGGTCCCACACACGCATGTCTGAGTCTGTAACTGTGCACGGTCCCACACACGCATGTCTGAGTCTGCAACTGTGCACGGTCCCACACACGCATGTCTGAGTCTGTAACTGTGCACGGTCCCACACACGCATGTCTGAGTCTGTAACTGTGCACGGTCCCACACACGCATGTCTGAGTCTGTAACTGTGCACGGTCCCACATAGGCATGTTTGAGGCACAGCCTGAGGACTAACATTTCTACTCTTTCCACATTGCTTTCTGACATAATCAAACTCGTTTCTGAGGGTCCGGGATAGTTGTATTTGTATGAGATGCACCCCCTGTTTTTGCAGCAGCTTTCTTTCGGCCTTTTTCATTCTTTCTTTCTTTCGCTTCAGTTGTAACACCTGTGAGTCTTTCACACGGCCAGCGGCCTGACTGAGCCAGGGGTGGAAGCATGGGAGGTTTGTTTTCACACCTCATTACAGCCAATGAGAGTGTGAGGTTTTTGAGCCACAGGAAATCCAATAACAAACTGAAACTACTGAACAATTAATTAGAAAACTAAGCAATGAAACATGATTCCATGATCTTTTATATTCCCATATTAACACATGCCTATGTCAGTATTTACCCAATAAAAGAGACATCCCCATACATCACATTATTAACTGATGACTGTACTGTCTGGCACTGTTAACACAGTGTGCTGCACACCTGTGTCTTTTGTCTATGTAACTGTTATGTTCAGGTTAAACTACACCACAAAGTACAGTTTGATTTAATGCCATGAGTCATAGCCAAGTCTAGCTTAGGGTAAACAACACGTCCAACTTCCTTTTTTTGAGGCTGTGCAGGTACAGCATTGACTGCAGGATCACTGTTTTTCATTAAATGACAAGAAAGAAAAAAATTGGTTTTTGTGCCCTCAACAGCTCACAACACATGTAGGGACAAAACCCAAACCGTGCATCCCACAACCCCCCTGGTTAGAGGCTGTCCTGGCCTTCTTAGGTCCAGCATCGGGACTGAGGCTCTCTGTTATAAGATAAACCACCTCTGCTGTTTCTGCACAAATCAATGGAACCATCCAGCAGATACTGCTTAATCACATCAACACCATGTTTGTGTTTGGCAAACTACCAGACAGGCACACAGCAGGAACCGAGGAGAACGACTCTCTGTTACAGTCAGTTTAATGTAAAGTCTACAATTCCTTTTGAGTGAACCGCCTTTGTTTTCTTCTTACTGTGCACATTTGATAACTCTCATTGCACTTTGTTTATTTAATATTGGTATCTATTCTCAATCTGCACAGCTCCAAAACAACTTATATCGGGATGGGAGTCTCCCTGTGTGAGTCTGTGGGGTCAGGCTGAGAGAGTGCTCCATCACTGACTCTCTTTAGCCTCACTGCATGACTCCAGCGCTCGTACTCCACCTCTCAGAGCTGCTGTAACCTGCTGCAGCTCAGAACGGTGACAAAGGTGCGGCTGGGTCGTTTCGGAGAGCACATCCGCTAATCCTTTACGCCAAATCAAACCTGCACCACACACTGCAACACCAAACACATAGTCTTTTATGGACAGTTATGGACATAAGAGTATGCTATTGGTTTCAGTTTCATAGTGGAGCTGTGAAAGATTTGATTCGCTGAAGCCACTGATTCTGTGTAGCGCAGTACAGACCTCATGAGGACACGGACACTTACGCAGTGCGTGTAATTTAAGCAGTAAATCGCTCTGGCGTCCCAAAACGAAGCACGGAGCCCTTTGTTCACTTAAGCCATCTAACTCAAAAGCTTTACTCAAGATTACATCATGCAGCAGATGCAGGCCTACGGCCAGTGGCTTATTTCATCTGTCACAAAGGTTAAACCGCTGTGGGAAGCCTCCGTCTCGACCATGCTTGCACTTTGCATACGTTAAGGGCATGGCTGTCATTACAGCTATCATTCATAACTTTATACATATATACTGTATTTCACTATAGTATTAAATTAGGTGGTAATCTGGTGTATTGGTACAGAAATGGGTTGCTAGGTAACAAGATGGCTACAGTTTCAAAGTCCTGGGTGCCACACTGTTGTTCCCTTGAACATGGCATTGAACAATGCATTCAGTAAATATCCAACTGTACAAATGAACTCAAGTCAAAGTGTGAGCTGCCATGGATAGGGACTTTTGCCAAGCAGATATATAACGCAGCTCAATTCAGTGCGGACTTCATTTTGATATTTGAGCAAATACAAGTTTTGGAGTAAATTTACATAGTGGTTGAAATGTACAGGTGAAAACCAACTGATGTGGGTAAGTTTTGATTCTCTTTCTTTTTAAAAAAAAAAAAAAAACTTAAGTCAGTATACACTAACTATATCTTCTTCCAAGCCAACAGGAAAAATTCTGCTGCAGAGGTTTTGTCACAGAGAAAACTAAGCATAGCAACCTACTTTATGCAAAGTGTCAGAACAACACAAGAAATGGTTTTGGCTCAAAAACAGCCTTCAGACAAGATCACAGCACTGCTGTCAGGGTTGTTTGTTATTGTTGCATGTTGTGTAACACAGGCAATATATCAACCTGCTGTTCCACTGCTGAATTACACGTAAGCAAATGCCCTACATATCTTTTTTTAATCAGCTATGGGGAGTTTTCCCATAAAAAACAGAGCTGGATGGGCAGGCTGTGCCAGTTACTCTGTGCTGCAGGAGCCAGTGGTTCTATTTTGTCAGGGAGTGTGAAGCAGGGAGCTGGCAGGAGGACTGAAATGAACTTTTTCGCTGTGTTAAAGGTTCAGCTGTTAGACTCAAATGCACCGTAGGACATGTTAACATGTTGGCTTTCAAGGTCTTTCCTCTCTTTGCAGAAAACTATGGGAATGTTACATCACTATCTCTGTGTTTTTGCAGCTGCCGCTGTTGCCGATAATAATAATGATGATGATGATGATGATGATGATGATGATGATGGTGGTGTTCATGGTGGTAAAAACGGCTTTGTGGTTACTAAGCTATTTAACCTGGCTGAAGTTCAATCACCTGAAAGAAATCCCTAATGTCCGCCATTATTTCAATGTCAACATTATTTCTATCAGACTCAGATAACGGAGCAGGAAACGTACTAACAGCAGTTTAACCCAGGGCACACGTAGTTGAACAGCTATACCACAAACACCCAAGATTTCATTTAAACTTTGGGGGCTCCATTTGCAGTTACACATACAGTATTAACAAATACAAAATTAGCACAGGTTCCCCACGTCGATGAGACCTCGATTTACATTGCGGGAGGGAGTCAAGCTGGCACAAAGCAAATAAACAAAAGCACCTACAGAAATGTCGTGTTAATTAATAACATTACTTTCAATAATCTGAGGAAAACGGGACCTCGGTACGTCAATCACGATCTGTGAGGTTACTTTGAGGGTTAACAGCGGCGCTCTTCTGTGATAGCAACAGTTAAGGCTAATATAAATGTAGTCGCATTAGTGTCAGAGACGGTAATATTTTAGCAGCACAGATGAATTTTGGCCATCGCCATGAAAACACTTACCCCAGCCATGTTCAGGTCGCTGTCGGGATATAGCTGTTGGTCTTGTTCTGGACAGCCCATGCCTTGTTCAAGTCAGTCTTGTGTCTTTGCTGCCATCTTTAATCTTCACCACACAGAAATCTTAACCAAGATGATGGTATTTAAATTCCCGCATATGGCCGCAAGCAACGTAGTTGTGGCCATCTAGCGATCTGTATGCTTTTAGTTTTTCTTTGCTGAACATGTTCGGTTTCTCAACCAGATACACATATGGGCTTTAGTCTGGTCACTGAAAGCTAGGCCGCTTCACTGGGTTATCGAGCTGTTCACGTAGACGTACCATATTACTTAAAAGTTTAGTAGCCAGTTCATAAACTTCAAAATATGACGTTGCTAAAACTGATAATCGGGGGCTTGACATTGACACGAACTGTTTGCGCAACCAGTATGCGCACGCCTTCACCTTCTGCGACACCCATCCGGTTTGGAAACACGGGAAGGATTTTACATGATCTCTCAATAATTCAGCTTTGAAAGCTTCTTATCTAAATCGTTAGCAAACTAGATTATATGTATGGACATCATCGGATGTAATCGCAGGTGCACTTATTAAAAGTAAAATTATCTACCAAACTAATTCAACTTTGTGTGTTACGAGGAGATTTGTGAGACCTACCTTCCTGTCTGATTGACAGTGAAATGCGGCAGAATACTTTACTAAAAAGGAAAGTGAAGTGCATCATATAATAGGCTTGGCAAATCACATTGAAGTGTTGACCTCATATCCTAGTATCTTTTCATGATATACAGAAATTTTCATTTCGGGGCAGGGGGTGAGAAGCATAAGGCAGTGTATGGTGTTGCACACGCGTTCGTTGTTGCATAATAAGGTCGTTTTTAACAGCGGCCTTTGTCCTTTGTGGTAATGAAACTCTGTATGGTTAAGTGGTCAGATCGTTTGTTGTCCAGGGAAACAGGCACGCTAAAACAGACGGAAACCAGGCAGAACGGCACACAGATTTTTAAAACTGAATGTACCGCGCATATACACAGTGATAACCATCATGCGATCAAAGTGATCTATCAATGTATATAATTTATGTTTCATGCAAGAACAAATATACAGATCTACAATCAGATGCATTTTTAGTTAGTTGGAATATATTGTATGATTTAATTGAACAGAAATTTATGAGATATTGGCTGTTGTAACATGTATTCAATGTAAAGTGGCAGGGCTTTAGATACTGAACTGATGAACAGGAAATGCCTTCAGTCCTGAAGAATGCTGTGTGGGCAATCCAATGTATGCCTGAATGTAAACAAGGACTAGAGAGAGAGGGGTTGAGAAAGAGAGAGAGAGAGGGAGAAGGGGAGAGAGAAAGAGAGGGAGGAGGAGAGGGAGGGAGGGAGAGGGAGGGGGGGTTAGTTAGCAGAAGAAATAGTTGTGATTCTTGAGGGCTGAGCTGCCTCATTGTTTCTGTAATGCCTGCTTTCTTTCAGCAATACAGCTGTCTAAGCCCAGGAGACCAGACCTGGACCAACTGCGAAAACTGGGATCCCTGCTGCTGCCCGGGGCTGCCCGCTCGGGGGGGTATTAACCATGCCCAGAGTCTGCTTCAGGTTTTGGGAAAACCAAAAAGTGAATGAATGATTATAATCACCGCCTGCTTTCACTTTCCCACATTATATATGCACACGACATATTTTAGCCAAGACAGAGATGGCTTCTTGACACTGGGAAATGGTTGCGAGTGAATGATTGATTGGGATGACAGTGGTGACTGAGAGACTGAGGGATACTGACAGGGTTTTAGGCCACCTCTGTTCACTGCACTCAGATTTCAGTACTATGAGGGGAGCAAATAAACCTCTGCTTTTTTCAACCCTCCATCTCAACCCACCTTCATACATACATGCATACGTCCCAAAATCCTGTGTGTAAATTATATATCCAGATACTTGTAGCAAGGTCAGCATGTGTACAGATGCTAACAGTTCATAGAAGGGCTCATACATCTCTGTGAATCAATGCAGGCAAAGCTGAGGAGGAAAAAAAGAGCAACAGAGAAAAAAAGCATACATATAAATCAAAATTTATCTCTGAATGCTGATCGACAATTAAACACAGCCATGAGCTTCAGGCCATTTGAAGCAGAGTTGCTGGAGGAGGAGCTGGCCACTTACCAAAATTTCAACAGTCACAGAGGACAAAGCTCAAAACTTGCTCTCTCTCTCTCTCTCTCATAAATGAGCACAGAAACATCAGATGGTTTTACTCAGATTGCCGGCTTCGGCTTCATTTCTGCCATAACAAGATTGGATATAAATCTAAGGAGGATTCATTCATTCACCCTTTGCCTCTACACGTGTATATTCCTGAGGGATCGGATCTGAGTTGATGTTATTTCATGCCTGACCTCCCCTGAAACGAGTTTCTCTAAAAAAATATAAGCCCAAAACAGTTCAGGTACACAGCATCCATCTTTGCTGTTTATCTGAGGGTTATGATTGCTGTTAAGTGCTACCAGCAACAATCAAATGTATAATACTTAAGCGTGGCCAACAAACAGTAATGACCAATTTAAGTATTGGTTTAGGAGACTGAATCATTACAGTAGAAATTTTAAGAACAGCTAGATCTTAAATTGAGTATGGCATATGTATTATTGCAGTATAAACATGCTAATATTTTTCTCGCTATTAAAACATGATTGAATGGCTTCAGGCATACAACTGAAAACAGGAAAATAAAAAAACGATGCCTCTTGCAGTCACCCACTGAGATTGTGAAATATGATTTCAGCTATAAATTACTGCTTATTCTGTAAGAGAAAGTTGGAGAGCAAAAACGGGAAATTTTGGATGGTGTGAGGTGGAATGATTTTGTTTAAATTGATGGGGAGATAAAAAAAAGAGCTTAGACTTGTTAGACTTGCTTTCGCATACAATAGCAAACGAAAGGCCATGAGCAGTGATTGCCACCTTTCAGCATTAAGATAAGGATGCCACCACATAATGAGTGTGTGCTAATTAGGTCTACCTTTCTTTGTTTTGAGGTTAACCTTATTTACTTTATTAACTTTACGGCATGTCTTTGAGAATTCAATATAACTTTCACTTACACTATGTTGCAGATAGCATTGCTGTGACCCTTGTGTGGTTTATGATACTGGTTTAAAGGTTTACTTTTCTTCAGAGTATGTATGTTTGTTAGTTTCTGTATGGATCTCTGACATTTTTATTGTTCTTTTATTAATTAACATTGGTCTGGTTGGCATAATGGATTTTATGACAGCATACACCTGT
Source organism: Megalops atlanticus (assembly GCA_019176425.1). Classification (NCBI taxonomy): domain Eukaryota; kingdom Metazoa; phylum Chordata; class Actinopteri; order Elopiformes; family Megalopidae; genus Megalops; species Megalops atlanticus. The sequence continues at coordinate 1,302,482 of CM032886.1, forward strand.
ATTGACAGGTATCAACCAAGCCACCTCTACAAGAGAAGAAAATTAATGAACACATTTAGAGTAAAATAACTTTATGGAAGATATGTGACTTACATGAGTGAAAGACTTGTTTTTGGCAAGAAGAACACAATCTGTCAATGTTGTTGGAAAGAGTTGTGTCATCTTCTGGATTAATTCTTCAGCAACATTTTGTTTTGTAGACATGTCAAAGATGAGAATCCAGTTGTCCATTAATAAAGTGAATAAAAAAGCATTGAGCATTTAAGACAGACAGCAACATGGAGACTCACCTGGACCATAAAGTGCTTCGCTAAGTGATCAAACCCTTGAAAAGGCAATAGTACGCAGAGTTGCCCATGCACATGTTAATAATATACTTAATATACTTATGATAACTGAACTATATTCTTTTTGAACTATATTCATTCATGTAATAAGTGAGCATCACTAGACTACCAGAGGCTGGTTTCACGTGTCTATTACAGACCCAAATATGGCATTATAGCCATACACTGAAATGTGGTTAAACTGATAATTACATGCTTATAAACAAGTCTGAGCTGAGATGCAGCACTGGGGATACCTGTTAGAATATGGAGGCTACAGTGCTTCCAGAACAGAAACTGGAGACCAGAGTTAAGCCTTAGGAGACACTTTGGTAGGCTGAACCAGGAATTAGATCTTGTCTGGAAACAATAGCCAGTGCAGTGCCACTCTTTGAGAAAAACACAGGCCTATGACACCACAAAGTGTTACCTGAAAGTGAGCAGGATCATTGGTATAATACATATATTCATAATCAACAGAAACTAGTTTATCAGTATGACAAATGCGCACAGTGAAATGTAATGTAATGTAATGAAATGATAATATGCACATGCATATTTTATGGAGAAATAAAATAATTACATGAAATTCAGTCCAGATGAAAGCAAATACAAAAACTGGCTGTAATGATTAGTTTGATTTAACATTTGTAATTGTAAATATGATGTCCTTTATCTGGATCAATATGGCATATTCAGCCCAGTTGGTCACTTGGCATTTTAGATTCAGCAGAGGAATGGTTATTGACTAGAACAGGGTTAATGTGGCATATTGTATGACCAGAGAGATAAGATCATGCTAACTTTCCCTGCAGGCTCTTGTTGTTGGTAACAGCTCCTCCTAGTGTTCAAATGTAAAACCAAGCCCACTGTGAACCACTGCTGCAGGATACAATCCAAGGCAGAGGGCAAAAGCACATAAAATGTTTACCCACGTAAGAAATAAATTACAGAAGAGCTTTAGAGACAAGGGAACTGCCTGTCAGTCACGGTGGACTTTAAGAACTATAATGTCCAAACACATGGAGGAAAAAAAACAGTCTAAATAAACCTATGCCATTTACACACGCGCACGCACACACACACACACACACACACACACACACACACACACACACACACACACAAACAGTCAAAAATGTTTGCTAGTCACCTCTGTATTGTTGCCATCCAATACAACAGGTGCAGTCTTTAAATTTGGTCTGTTTCTAGAATGAAATAGGCGGGGACAGCAAAGATTATCTCAATACAAAACAGGGATGATCTTAGAGTGGAGAACATGGTAACCACGGGATAAAACATTCAAGATCTGTCTGCTGTGCAAATGCAGTTCAGTGGACGTCATCCAGACCCATACCTTTCTGTTCAGGGCAAAGGTCCAACACCTCTATCTCTGCCTACAACCCGAGAAGCCTCTGGTGGTTCAAGCTCCCCTTGTACTCTGGAATATGCAAGTGAGACAGCTTACATGTTACCTGTCAATACACGCAAAATCCCTCATTCAGATTCATGTGGCAGAACCTTCCAAACCCTCTCCTCCCCAAAGAGATATACAGCCAGATCTCTGAGCTTTTAATTAGATTATTTTGAATCACATTATGATTATTCTCATACAGTATTGCTTAAACTCATTAATTAATTTGGTCACTGCTCGCGCTGGGGGATTTGCGACTGAGACTTTATTGACCAGGAATTAAAAACACATGTACCCGTACTTACGTTTAACCCTAAACATTCAGATCACGCCAACATTTACGGTTGTAAATAAATCAAACTGTATTTTGATTCGTTATATGTATTTCCTTTCAGATTTTTGCAGACTAGTAGCAGCAGGCGTAGTGTTATTATGTATTTCTGGTGCACGTCTGCGCACAAGTTAAAACGCTCCATGGTTATGCGCCGCTATTCTCTCGTACAGTATGAGTATCCGGCGCTCGCTATAAAAACCGTGAAACTAAATGACGAAGAGGTAATCTGCTTGCTTCTGGGTTTTAGCTGAACACCCCGCATAGATGATAATCGCTGCCTTTGAATGCGCGTCTGGAGAACATGGATTCACTCTTTTCTTTCAAATGTTCTCAGTAACGTTGCGTTGGTTTCTCGTATTGCTCTTCGCTCCTGGCATCGCTAGCCTACAGCGTGATAGACTGATCCCATTGCAGAAAAAAGGCTTGGAAACTTGCCAGGACCCGCCCTGGAACCAGCACCTTAGCTAGAAGACAAGTGCGCCTCCCTCCACCGCTGTTTGGTTTATTCATAGTCAGGGGTTTGGTTTTGGCTGTTTTTAAAAAGGCAAGCCTAGCCTGAAGTTGATCAGTCCGCTCAGAAAAGTGCTCCAGAGGGGGAAGTATTGGAATCAGTTTGAAAGAGGGGAAAGTCCTGATTTTTCAGCAAATAATTGCCGTGCTCACAGACACCACTTATCAGAGAGGAAATTGTTTCAGTGCATTCCTTAATTTTGCGAGTTTATACTTATTGCATCAAATTGGACTTTTAAGAGAAGGGAAATTGTTCTTCAGTTTCAGAAAAAAACTCATTTTTGAGCTCCAAAAGATAGCAAAGCTGTCGCAGCGATACTGTCTTCAAAGCGAGGAAAAACGCAGGTGCTTCTGGATGCTGACTCTTTTACAAACGCTTTGATAGAAGCTTTAAAATCTGATGACCGGAGGCAAAGAAACCATCTCTCCCATTAAGTACACCAGTTGATTCATATTTCCATATTGTGAGGTGATCTTCTGAACGAATATGATACTCGGTTTTTTTCTGTTGGTGACATTTTTCTTGGGACTGTCCCGGTGCTGGGGCTCTTATGTCCCCTGCGAGCCGTGCGATCAGAAGGCGCTGTCGATGTGCCCGCCGGTTCCCGTCGGCTGCCAGCTGGTGAAGGAGCCGGGCTGCGGTTGCTGCCTGACCTGCGCCTTATCGGAAGGTCAGGCGTGCGGCGTGTACACCGGAACATGCACTCACGGGCTCCGATGCTTGCCACGGGACGGCGAGGAAAAGCCGCTTCACGCCCTTCTGCATGGAAGAGGAGTCTGCACGAATGAGAAAGGATACAAAGCGCTCCATCCACCGATGGGTAAGTGTACCCCGGCAGCCGGCAACGGACAGTGTGGCAACTGGTCAACCCAGAAGTTCTGACACGTAGTGACCTAAATGCAGTGGATAATCAGACTAATTTTTGTGTTAAACATATAAGCTTTTAGCTGGAAATAGGGGACGAGTTGTGATACCTATATTGTATTTCTGTTGCGAGGTTGAAATGCTTCCTCATCTGTTTAAGTATAGAGGCAATACTGGAAACAGGTTCATACACCCTCTGTGCTCCAATCAATAATGTAACCCCGATGATTTGAAGAAACAGCTAGTTAATGAACACAAAAGTATATTTTAACACACACGAAGTAAGAGTATTAATTATGATTACAGGCATGTTTTCCATTTATGTTTTTTGTTTTACATTACCTTGTTTTCATGGTTTATTGGTATGTTCTCATGTAGCACATTTGAGAAAAATGCTTGTGATGTGTCCGTTCAACGTGTGGGGGTTCGCGTGCAAAATCCGAACGGACAAACATAAAACAAAAATACACCTATAAGGAGAAACAACATGTTTGACCTGTAACGAATTTCCGCAGGCGCTATATGTCGCGGTATCCTGTATATTCAGATGCAGAAGGTGAAACATTAGGCTGCTAGCACGTGCATGAGGCGGGACCGTTTTTAGTAATTGAAATGTTACACGTAGCAGCCTTTGTGAATTTAGAGTTTGGTATGATTCATGTAGGCTACTCAATAAATAATCATTCCGTGCTTGCAATCCACAAAGATAGTAGTGTAACCCACAGAGAGTAGCCTACTGAAAGAGAAATCGTTCCAGAAATACGTAGCTGCTGCCCAGCAACGGTTATGTGAATTGAGGAATTTATCGAGACTGACTCGGAGTCTGTGTCCAAAATCGGAATGCTTGCCAATATGTTATCTGCATTGATCCGTTCTGGTTGAAGTTGCAGTAGGTTCTCAGCACCTGACGTGCATTCGGTTTACATTTGGGAGGCTGAAATCTGTATTTTCTTTCTGAGGCTGCACGGAACGGAAGGTGTCTGCGTGCCCATTCATTGCGCACAAAGTGTCTGGATATTTCCGAAGTGAATGAAGTGAGCAGCTAACTCCTGGGGCAACAGATCTGGAACGGCCTGAATTCTGGATTATATCTGTGGGTGGTGGATTACTGTGCAAAGATAAAAATCTGAGGGGAGGAGGGTAATGTTGGTGTGTGCCTGTGTGTGTGCGTGTGGGTGTGTGTGTGTGTGTGTAGGTAGGGGGCATGGGGGGGAATGAATGAAGCTGTAAGTGGGAGGAGACAGACGAGTCTGATCGAATGCCAGCCACATTGATTATCTTAGTGTTTCCGAAGCGCATGTAATTAAACACCCTCAGAAGGCTGCTAAGTCAAATACTTGATCACAGGTTTGATTTGCTGGGTAGGGAACTTGCTTTGCTGTTGTTTTACACAACGGCATGTGTGCAGCTGGATATGTAATGAAGCAATTCAGGTTAAGTATCTTCCTCAAAGGAATGATCCAGTTCTCTGGTATCGCCTGGGATTTGAAATGGTGGTTCCTTAAGCAGCACTTCCTGTGCTCTCTGCTTTTACACATCCCTTCACGGGCATATCGTCCTGCCGTCTCTCCTGTGCAGTGGCACTGGCTGGAAATGAGTGGTTTCAGAGGGTTATTTATGCCGGAGTTAAGAGCCCCCTTCTCCTTCTGTGTGGCATCAGTGCATGAATCAGCGTGAGAACCGCAAGGCGGTCTTTATTTAGAGCCGGCGTTGCAGAGGGACGCTGTCGTGCCGCAAACACAGAGATGCATTTGTGGCATTTCTTACTGCTGAAAACAATGAACGGAGGCACACTGAGCGGGAGGGTCTTCTGCCAGCTCACGCTGGAGTGCAGCTGCGAGGTGGCGGAGACAGGGCCAGCTCCACCTGCTCCATGCAGCGGGCAAACGCTGGCTCTGCAGTGATTCAGCAGAATCTTTTTGGATGTGTCTCTGAAAGCTGCTGTCTGTCAAGCCTCACATGGACTCAGAATGCCACTCCTTTCTTTCTGAGAGTCTCTGTTTCAACCCAGTTTTACCAGCACAGCAAAGCAGACAGAGCTGGAGGTCAAGCATCCAAAACCACGCCGGGGGAAAGCAAGGACACCGCCGAGCCGCGATTACGGGCCACTGTATCTCGTCTGTTACTTATTCATTCTCCTAACTAGACTGCATCTAAAAAGGATTGTGGAGCTCCGTTACCAGATCTAGAAAGATTTGTTTACACCAGCTGCATCCTTAAAAAGAGTGGAACAAATCTAGCTGCTACTTGTCTGATTGGATGGGAAGCTGTGCCAAAGAGAGTGAAGTCACGGTTTTCCAGACAAGGTGTCACGGCGATAATCACATTTTTTTCCTCTTTTTTTCCTCTCAGTGATATCCAATCTGTCATCAGCCTTGTCACCATAAACTGCTTTGGACTTTAATGAATTCATCAGTAACATTCAGTCATTCCAGCCGACACCTCACCTTGCGTTACCTGCTTTTACTGTTTGCTTTGCTGTCATTGTTTTGATCCATTGGAACAAGGGCCAGAACTGAGCTCTTACTCTGAAGGATATGGGTTGCAATGTATAGCCGGGCACATCACCACTGATGTGAGACTGGAAGAATCCCCACCCAGGAACTGCTGCCAACAGATATGACTTCATGGCAGCAGCCTGCTAGCCCTCTGTGCTTGTGAAAGAGCCTTATGTTCAAACAGATTGTCCTGTGCCAAGAAGCAAAAAGATGATTAAAAAGAGATTCCAACTCTAGAAAGCTTGGTTTGCACATGAGCAAGCATGCTGCACCTTGAAAATGCACCAGCAAACATCAGTTTGTAGGATTTTGGACTTTTTTTTATTTCAGCAAAGCAGATTTGTTCTTGCTCTGTCTCCCTTAGACTTACTTACTTAGAACCATAAGACAAAACAGCTGCAACAAAATAATGAAGACCCGATGTGTGTGTTCTTTTTAAAAAATTGTCATGGCAAGAACACAAGACAAATAGCAGTGCCTTGTAGGTGATTTTGGCTTGACAACATGAAGCTGAAGATCTTGTCTTTTGTGTGCATGAAGAGCTGTGGTGCCAAAGGCACAGTTTTCTTTTCCTTGTCCTTCTGATGATGTATTTAAATGCGAGAGGCACCCATGTCTCCACAGAGCTCTCATAATGAGTCTGAAAAGTAAACATCTGCTTCATTTGAGGCGTCGTCTCTATCTCTGACACAGCTCTCCTGACATAGCAATCCCAAAGCTATGGGAAAAATGAGGTGCAAGTGACATTTTGCATATCATCCATATCAGCTATTCAGTTTGGACCGTGTACTGGCATGAAACAAATTGAGGTTCTGGGAGACATTGTGTTTATCTGGAAAAAACAAAGAAAAAAATGTCTATTAACATCATGCGTTTAATGATGCTCCAGAGCTTCTTTGCATTGCTGTCTGCATATCGTGCGACTAACAGCCCCCCGGGAAATTTGCTGGGCCAGAATTTATTTGGCATGCTTGAATGCTTTCTCCCAATAAAGTTTTACTACAAGCAGCACAGCCTGCATTTGTCACAGACACCTGGAAGAATAGTTGGTTAACAGCTGTAGAAAAAATCAGCTTTGCACAGTAGTCTCCTCTGTTGTGACCATGTGGTTCCAGCACAGGGACATCCTCATGCTGGGTCTTAAACTGGAACACATGTGGGCTGGCCCTGCCATCTCGGGTTCCGCTGCCTCTTGTTCTGAGTGCAGATAAGGAGCCGGTATTGTGTGAAGCGAAGATGCACCATGAGCAAGGTGGCTTTGCGGTAACCATGACTCCCTTTCTGTTGGATCCTGTGGTCATTTTTATCTGTCAGCGACGTGGTGCCGTATTTCCTCCTGGAATGGAAACCCAAGGTATCTCACCTTCAGCCTGCTGCTCTATTTCAGTTTGAGCACCAGGTGGAATTCCCACCTCACCTTTTTGGACGTGTCCATGAAGGTCCTCTTGGCTTTGGCTTGAGGCTCAACACAAGCCAAAATAGATACTTGTGTGACAAGAGTCAAAATGCCACCTTGGTGGTGGTGTAGACCCAGGGAAAGGCTGTGATTGTGTGGTTTGCAGCTAAACCTAATCTCAGAAGTGGGACAGGACCTCAAACCCACATAAGCAGAGCAGTTTCTTGTATCTGTGTGAAACTGTCCTTTTCTGAACCATCTTCAGGATTTTTCTATTGATGTGGGAAAGGAGAGTTTCCTGCACAGTGACTGCTGGGGCCACTACCTGTGGTTATCTTGGCAGGAACAGCCACCTTCTTTTGAGGAAGCCCTGCTTAATTGAGACTTTGAGTGGTGCATCACTGCTATTTTTAACTTTTTTTTTACAAAGAATGATGCTGGACACAAAAATAAGCAGGAAACCATTTTGGTTGCACAGTGGTACTCCTTTTCTCATGGCATTAAGATGAGAAAATAGTTATTTCCTGTGAGGCGTTAGCCACAAAAGCCCAGTGCTAATGCAGTATGGAGAAAGAAGCCAGTCATGGCCCAGCGAAGGCAACCCATGGAGCTGCAGGCATATGGGAAAGAGGGCTTACAGCAGGAAACATCAACGCTGATCCCAAAAGACTAAAGTACACAGATCGCAGAGTATCAGGGCTATCAGACATGCTGAGGGGAACCTGGTGATTGTTAGAGAGAGCTGAAATCCAGGAGGTAGACTGCAGTGTCTGTTTCACACAACATTGAGTCAAATATTTGCTTTTTGAGGATTACTGTGAGATCTGTCTAACTATATGGAATATGTGGAACACAGGGTCTTAAAATTGCAAAGGATTGTAAGCTTGGATCGCCGCGTGTCCTGCACAATGCCTGTAGCTTTATATAAGCATGTGAAGCTTAGATTGAAATGATTAGGGATGTTTTAATTGGTACCTGCGAGAAACATTTGCTGGCAAATGAAGTGGACACATGTCCAATTAAGGTGGCACATGTGTTGGCTTAAGCCAGAGAGGCTTTGACAGGTGTCCTGGCTCCGGCACCCCCTGAGGTATGTAAATACAGTTATCAATGGGGATTTATTATCAGGGATTAGCTTAGCAAAGTTGGAGGCTGGGTTCTGCCTGTGCCTGCATGTACATAAGCCCCAGAGACAAATTTTGGTTGAGGCTGTTGTAGGATTATTGGCTGTTTTTCCTCTTATGTCCTCAGACACTCAGTCGACACAAGTGTTGAGCAAAAGGAAATTAAACAAACAAGAAAAACACACTTCAATCAATTTTGGACTAATTACGTTTGCGTCATGGTGTTGAAATATAGGGAGAAACGCGGGCTTTTTGCCATCTCAGCCACTAAGGCACCAGCTCTGAGAGGGCCTTTTCAAGCTGCCATTTTAGGCGGGTGCTGCAGTTCAGAATTTCCCAAGAGCCTTTTGAGTGGCAGCTACTCTCTGTCTCTCTCGAATTTCTTTTTTAACTGCAGCTTCTCAATCTGTGTGAAACGTTTAATGGCGTTGGCACGGCACCCCAAAGCCTGCTCTCCCATTCTTATCACGATATTATCACCTGAGTGTTGTGTAAGGGAATCAGACCGTGGGAGCCACAGCTGATTAGCGACGTGCAGAGGTAAAACGAATGCAGCAGAAGAGGAGCTATGCTAATTAGCGCTATCTGCTCCTGTTATTGCGCTGACCCGGCGCTATTTTTAGTCAGGTCTTGTTATCAGCTGAGTCAGTGTCAAGGAAGCTTTAACCGCGGTAATTTTTGGTAAACCCCCTCGGCCTCCGAACGGAAGCTGGAATGGGCCTCTGTTTCTGCCCTGCCGGTCACATTCTGATGTCAGCAAACGTTTCTGCAAAACGTCGCCTGCTAACTTTTTTTCCAAACGAACAAGGCATTAACAAAGATCAGGCGTGGATTACAAAAAACAGAAAGGAGGCTGGATTGGCTTTCCTTATTCGTCTTCTCATAGCAAGAAACTTTAGATATTCATGAAGTATAATTGCACAGGGAGCATGTTAATATTTAAAGAAGAGCGGATCGGGTGCAGCTCCTTTGCCTAATCAGGACCTCTTGTCTTTATGGAAACTTTAGCTAGAGCAAGGGGAGAGACACAAATGCCTCTTTAGCTTCGATTCCAAAGCTCATTTGAATTGAGGAGCTGCATGTGATACTGCTCTTTTGGCATCCTTCCAGAGTCTTGGCAGTGTTTCAGATGTTAAACACAAGCCCACTAAGCTTTCTTTACAAGCAGGGGAGCCTGGGCACGCAAAAGCGGAGTTTTGTCCTTGCAATGATCAAGCAGCCCAGAAAACAGAAGATGTAGGGTTCAAGAAAGGCCGACATCATTATTGTAAATCGGCTTTGGCAAACTTTTTTGCTGACTAAAGCTGAGAGCGTTCACCATGCATGCTCGTGACCTGCAGGACCCATAGCCTAAAGCCTTTTGCTCTGTTATGACCCTTTACCATTCAAGTACATCCAACCGGACCAGTGAAATGATACTTGTGATCCTTGCTTGAAGACCTGTACACATCTTGCTCTTGTGCCTGTTGTTTGCTCACTATTTGCACTTTTGTACGTCGCTTTGGATAAAAGCGTCTGCCAAACGAATAAATGTAAATGTAAATGTAAATGTAAACTAAAGCCAATATTTCAAAACCTGAAATCAATCATTCTATATTAACAGATATGCTGATCAAAAAATACATTTTTAAAGATGCCAGAGTTCCCACTGAGGGTTTGGTCCGTGTTCCTGCATCGAACTTGGTGCGTGAAAGTGCACAGAAGATGCTTATTTATAGTGCTTTATGGCCCTGCAGCCTGGTGACCGGGGAAAGCCGACGTGTCTGTGGGGGTGCACTCAGACAGCAGCCTGCCAAGTCATGAGTTGCGAGATTGATTTCAAAGAGAGGGCCGGAGTTCTGATTGCAACTTCAGAAGCCAGAGAGAGACGATTCGCCGACAGCGTCCCCTCCAGGCGTCTCTGCCGCGTCAGGGCGTCGGCGACTGACCCGCGCCTGCTGATAAACATTGCCCTCCTCCCGCGAGTCTGTTACGAAAAGGTGCTGTCCGGAATATAGAAACTGGTTTGCCTGATTATTTTTAATCGCCCCCCCAGCTGTCCCCTCGATATCTTGTGGTCACCTCTGCAACAATACTTGGCGCTTTCACGCCCTGTTCCAGCCAGACTTCACCCGCCCGCCACTGTACTGTCGGATTTCCTTACTGGATAAATATAACCACAGTCATCCACTGGCACGGCGGACTGCTTAGTGCTGGGCTGGCACACTCTGCAGTTATGCCTGTGCTTACTATACAATAAAAGGTTGGGAACACTGAGGCTCATCCCTATAGCCTCAGAAAACCCCCGAACGAGACTGTTAGTTCTGGGGGGAGCGCTTGGGTGCAGTGGCTAAGAGGGTGTTTCTGAGGCCCTCCCTCAGGGGCGAAGGGGGCAGCTTCCCAGTAATCCTTGTCTTTGAGGTCTCTGTGGGGGCGGTGTCCTTAGGGCCTGCATTGGACCAGGTGAAGAGCAGGCAGGTGACATCTCAGATACAGGACGCGTGAATGGAACTGCCATGAGAGAGGTTGCAGGGAGGGTCTGTAGCATTTTGGTCTGTTTGGGAAGAAAACAAATGAATTAGCTTGGTGATTTAGAGTAGTCTCTCCACAGTACTGATCAGACCAGCATGTCCCTCAGGCAGTGAGTATGTCAGTGCAATACAGCAGAAGATTAATCTGAAAAATAAAAATGTGAAAAGCCATTTCTTTAAAGGATATTCATACAGCACTATGCCAGTTCCGTCTTCCTAAGCGTTCCTCCCAAGCAGTGGATAAAGTAACCGTCCAGCCTTGGATTTGTCCACCTCTTTCTGTGTTCGCAGTTGCCATGGTTCCATGGTTGCCGTGGCTTCAGAGGGCCCTGCTATGGCTTAGAGCTGTAAAAGATTCTTTGAAAGGCTGGTTTCCATTTTCTCCTGCAAATGCTTGTCAGACCAGTTTTTTTTCCTTTAACTAACCCAGGAGAAGGAGGAGTTTTAAAGACCTGAAGTATTGTAGATTTATATATTTTGGATGCACGGATAAAGCTCATATCCTTCTTAAGATTCTGCCAGTATTCAGAAAATGTATCATGTAGGTTGTCTTTAATTTCAAAATAATCATAGACTCGACAATAAGCACATAGAGGCATTTACAAGTAAACTATTAGTTGTAATTTGTAGCCTATTTTTGTAAATTAAATGTTGTTTAATGTTGCAGTTACACCCCTTTGGCTTGCAGTGTTGCAGAGGTTTTATGTTTAGGCCATGAAATGATGGTAAAATCTGTTTTCTCTGATCCTCTCCTCAGACATTTGGAGAGGCAAGTGGTGAAGATTCTGTTTCTGCTCATAAACATACAGAAAGGCCCCCCCTAGTGGTCATATAATCCGATGCCTTCTGCACAGAGCACACTGCACCTCACTGCAGAAGCACTACACTTCATAATTTAGTTATGTTTTTAAATAAGAATTACCTGATGAAACAATGCTTTCCCTGCTGTTGAATATTAGGTAGTGCAGTGTCTCCATACTGTGGCCAGTTAATTGATATCCAGTAACCTCTTGAAGGAAAAAGAGTCTCTCTTTTTGCTTTTTGCATTACTATTGACCTCATATGTCACGCAAACAGCTGAGCATCCCGTGCAGGGAGGGTTCGGCTGTTCGCCTGACGTATGGATGGATGTTTATGTGCAGATCGAGAGTCACGGGAGCACGAGGACACAGTGACTACTGAGATCACAGATGACATTTTTCTCCCTGCCAAAGTACCACTCTTCCCCAAAGACCACATCACCAGCAAGAAGGCCCATGCCATGCGCAAGGACAGGAAGAGGCAGCAGGAGAAGCTGCGCTCCGTCAGCCAGGTGGACTACTCCCCCCTGCCCATCGACAAGCACGAGCCCGAATTCGTAAGTCCAGACCGCTGAAGCCATCTGCGTGCGTGCGTGTGTGTGCGTGCGTGCGTGTGCGTGTGCGTGCGTGTGCGTGCGTGCGTGTGTGTGTGTGCGCGTGCGTGTGTGCGTGCGTGTGTGTGTGTGTGTGTGCGCGTGCGTGCGTGTGCGTGCGTGCGTGTGTGTGTGTGTGCGCGTGCGTGCGTGCGTGTGTGTGTGTGTATGCGTGCGTGCGTGTGCGTGCGTGCCTGTGTGTGCGTGTGTGTGTGTGTGTGTGCGTGCGTGTGTGTGTATGTGTGTGCGCGTGCGTGTGTGCGTGCGTGTGTGTGTGTGTGTATGCGTGCGTGCGTGTGCGTGCGTGCGTGTGTGTGTGTGTGCGTGCGTGCGTGTGTGTGTGTGTGTATGCGTGCGTGCGTGTGCGTGCGTGCGTGCGTGAGTGTGTGTGCGTGTGTGTGTGTGTGTGTATGCGTGCGTGTGTGTGTATGCGTGCGTGCGTGCGTGTGCATGCGTGCGTGTGTATGTGTGTGTGTGTGTTTGTGTTTGTGTGTGTTTGTGTGTGTGTACATGCGTGTGTGTGCGTGTGTGTATGTGTGTGTGTTTGTGTTTGTGTGTGTGTAGCTGCAGAAGGAAAGGATGGGGCAGCTGCTTGTGGTGTAACTCCATGTGTTGGTTCTGCAGGGTCCCTGCAGAAGGAAGCTGGACGGGATTATCCAGAGGATGAAGGACACCTCTCGTGTCATGGCTCTGTCCCTGTACCTCCCAAACTGCGACAGAAAGGGCTTCTTTAAGCGCAAGCAGGTGAGGATCCGTGGCTCCATCTGCCTTTCAGTGACCGAGGGGCTGGACATCACATCACATTACAGTCCTTTTCATATATTTTCAGTGTATTTCATATATTGTTTCATTTATGTTGTTACCAGGAAAAACATTTCAACAAACATTTGACCCAAACCAGTGAAATCTCAAAGGGAAACCTCACAGTGAAACCTTGCAGCGACAGCTCACAGTGAAACCTCACAGTGAATCGTCACAGTGAAACCTTGCAGTGACATCTCACAGTGACACCTCACGGTGAAACCTCACAGTGACACCTCACAGTGAATCCTCACAGTGACACCTCACAGTGAAACATGACAGTGAATCTTCACAGTGACACCTCACAGTGAATCCTCACAGTGACACCTCACAGTGAAACATGACAGTGAATCCTCACAGTGACACCTCACAGTGAAACCTGTGGTCACCTCTGTCCCCCTCGTCTCACAGTGCAAGCCCTCTCGTGGACGAAAGCGAGGCATCTGCTGGTGTGTGGACAAGTACGGGGTGCAGCTTCCTGGCACAGACTACAGCGGGGGTGACATCCAGTGCAAAGATCTGGAGAGCAGCAGCAACAACAACGAGTGAGGAGACACCCTCCCCAATCACCTGACCAAGGGCCCGCCTTCTACCTTGCTGTCCATCCACCCACCAGTCACTTTGAGATTTAAAATGCAAAAAGAAAAACAAACAAAAAAAAAATTAAACAGAAAAAAAGACATGAACCTTCTTGACTGTGCGCTCATCTCTAACTCGCTGGAAAAGCTAGGTCAGTCCCCTTACTCTCTGCTGGGGCCCTCTGATAAGAGCGAGGTCTCGGCAAAATGTTTGTAAAAATATATACATATATTTATATATTTTTATAGAAATGGGATTGAGCACCAAACTGTATTTCTTTCAAATTTAAAGTGATGCAAACAAAAAAGAACACAAGGCACGGGAGTGGAAAGCAGGTCTGTGTTGGTATTTCATGTCTGTTCCTATTGTGGTGTCAGAGACATAGCAGGAATTTGAATATAGGCAAAAAAAACAAAGGATTGGTTTGTTTTCCAAAAATAAAGACAAAATGAGGTAGGGACCTGCTGACACAGCTCCTACTGTCTGGGTATTTGTCCTGTCAGAGCACTTAATCACTGGGGAAACTGATTTGTTTGGAAATATGCAACTTTACTTGGTGATTGTCACCCTGAGTCTGAGCGACCTCTGTGAAGAGCGTTCTCTTTTGCTCCTGTCTCCTGCGCTTCCAGCGGGGCTGCGGGAGCTAGCCAGCGGCTGAGGGGGAGAGAGGAGGGGCACTCGGCCAGCCTGTGGACAGGGTGTCTCTGGAAGTAGGAACATAGGCAAGAGGAAAAAGAAACACGTTGCAGACAAATCTTTTCAAGCCGCTTCATGACTCTGTAGCAAATTTATAACGCCAACTGTGCCTGTGTAAACAGAGGCTGCCATGCCACCCGAGACACCCAGGGCTACAGAGGGAAACCTGCTTTCTGCTGGTGCAGAGAGGCCATGATATCCTACAGATCATGAAACACTCTGAGGCTCCCCTCCTCTCCCCCCAACCCCTGACTAAACATCGGCTGGATAGTCTTAACACCCCCCCATACACACACACACACACACACACACATACACACACAAACACTCACTTACCCAGAATAACTTTACTTGATAGAGTATGTCAATGCAAGTCGTAGAGAAAGGTTGAAATGGTTAAAATGAGAATTTGTTTATTCCTTCATTTGTGTTTAAAGTGAACACATGTGAAGTACATCCTGGAATCGATTGTTTGAAAGGTAAAAGCGGAAAACGTTGTGAGAGGAATTAAAACACAATTCCTGAGTCTGCCAGCCAGGACCACAGTGCTCTGCCCACTGTGGTCGTTCTGCGTGTAGCCTTATCTGATTTTGTTTGTACTGTTTTTCTTTGCCTTCAGTGAAGTAATAACTGCCCATATTTTGTAACCAGGTGATCTCGTAGACACAGATATAGGTCTAACCTTGGTGAGTTATTTTGAAGATATATTAATGAATGCTTTTTCAAAGAACTACATGATAGGAGCGCTTTGAAAAGGCATAGTTGAGCCTGTTTACTATGCAAATGCAAAAAAAGGGATTTGCATAGTAGTTTATTCCAGCTTGTCATGACTGAGGGAACCCTGGTCATTTGAATACAGGATGGCCAGATAGCTCGCCTTTTCTTTCCCTGCCCTCAGCTTGTCTGTCACACACTAATTATCTGCTTAGTGTAAACTTACCTTCTGTACATCACTATATCATCAATCAGGAATAATTTTTTGGAAAGCCCAGCCTTTTCTTAAAAATGATCACCAGTACAGGAAAGTGCACATTTTTATCACTTCAGGGCCTTTTGATGTGTAGCTTTAGTGCTGTATGTAAATCTCAGTGCCTTTCTGCATGCAAATAGATTTGAATAGGGATTACCACAGACAAGTAGAAGGGGAAAAGTACCAGAGGCCCTGCTTAATCATTCTGTGTAGACGACAGAGCTAAGACAGGTTCTAATTTGGATACAGGTGCACAACCAATTTACTCTCGTGTCACAAATTTATTTTGAACCAAATTGAAAGCACACCTGGTGCTAGAGGCAGAGAGATGAAGGTAGAGGGATGCATTTGTCACTTGAACTTGAAACATGGCTATAACTCTGCCTCTTTTTAAAGCAAGAGGCTGGACATTGCTTTGACAGCAGCAGGGTAGTTCAAGACTGCTGGGTGCAGTAGGTCATGCTTTGCCTGTTTTCAGTAATCAGTGCACCTGTGGGGACACCCGGCCTCAGTCTCTCTCTGCCACACCGTTTGCTCTCTCATCCCGTTTCAGACATGAAAACAGGTCATTATTCTGGTGTGAGCCTAGTGCTTCAGTGACCTGTGACCTCTGTTCTTGCATTGGAAAACCGATTGAGAGATCTTGCAATTACTAGACAGTTCTAAATATGCAAAGGGAGACTTGATGATGTAGCAATGGTTAATGTCATTGACAGATGTGTTCTTAATGCCCTTCTGAGTCAGTCATGTAAGATTGGCAGGCGATATGAGTCTGTTCCTGACGCAGAAGGCACCTGAAACAGTGAAAATTCAGCAAAGAAAAAGATGGCAAACTTAAGCTAGTGGCAAGATCTGAGTCCTGCACAGTGCACCGCTCCCCTCCTCCCTGTTTTTGAAAGCAGTTTGCACTTGATTAAATTAATCCACAGCAATGACAAAAAAGGACAAGCTTCCTCTCGAGGTACCATCTGAAAACGTGCAGATGCGTTCTGTTTGCGTCGAGCAGCAGATGCAGGCCCCGGGGGCGCTTGCATGGTAACTTTGACAGGGGCTGTGGCCCATGCCTGGGACCCGCAACAACGTTGGATACGGATGATAGTAACGCAAGTAACTACTAACCACAGCTGAACTCAGCCTGCTCTCACAGCCTGTTGAGCTGAGCCTCACTGTCAGAGGGAGAGAGCGTGAGTGTGGTAGGGAGTGGTCTCGCGTGGGGGCCCCCTCTCTGATAGACCCCAACCACGGGGACACAGAAATTTGCATCAGTATGACATAGATACATTTAGCAGGACAGACAACGGGGTCTTCTGGAGTCTGAGGGCCAGGCAAAAAGGCAGCAAGGGGTGAATGTGTGTTTGATTTCCACCTCTTTCGGTGTCTACCATCAATTTGAGAGGAGAGGTTTAAAAGCCTTGGCCTTGTTGAAACTGATATCAAGTGCAGTATTGCCATCTCTTCCAGAGACACACAAGCTATGCTGGCTGTCTGCCTGTCACTTAATTAAATTTGTAAAGGTGGGTAGTGATACTGCATTTCTTCAACCAATTTGCACCTAACTCTAGAAACCATGAGTTTCTAGTTTGCTCATGGAAGGCTTTTTTGGTTCAACAGTTGTAAAGATGAACTGCATACATACTGCTATAGAAGATATGTTGGGTGCAGATTTCATGTGAGAAAAATCAAGATCAGAACTGAAATGCTTTTGTTAAACAATATTATTCGAGCATTGAGTGTGGAAGTGAAAATTAAAGATTTAAAGAGTTTAAAGGAGAGTACCTTCAGCTGCTCCAAGCTCCGCCTGTGAAACCCTCAGACTCCCTGCCTCCTACCTGGATAGACTAATGCCGTAACTACAGCTCATAGTACCGTAGTAACTACAGCTTTTTCTGAATGCATAACTAATTTTTTTGTGGAGGAGAAAATACAACCTATTAAGCGTGTTAACATGATGTTAACAGCTTGTGAAAAAGACCCACTGGTGGCAGCAGGGCCGAGAAAACCTTCAGCATTTGGAACTTTTAATAATACAAAAAAAGGAAGAAAAAAATCTCAAATTATTAAGAAAGTGAATATCACTGTGTAATATTTATTCAACTTGTAATTTATGTACTCTTTTAAACTTTGTCTTTTTTGTTATGACAAAGCATTTATTTAAATAAAGTTATGTATTCATTTAAATGTGGTGTGGTGTTATGTCTGCATGTGTTTTTTACTGTATGCTTATTATGTGACGATCCAAACATGCAGTGAAAGGCCACTTAAAGTTGTCGGGATGGGTTATGTCTGTAGCCCTACCTTGGATTGTCTTTGCCGCTGAAGAGTTAGGGTTAAAATGAATAGTACAATGCTGTTTGGTTATTTAAGCATACACTTGATAGTTTCAGCCCATGTGCATGGGTTTTGTTAAAGCAGCAAATTGGTATGGAAATGTAAAGCTCAGAGGAGCCTCACATTAAAGCCTGTGTGGGTTTATTTAAGGCAAAGACTGATCACATGAAAGCTATGAAGCCCTCCCCTGAGGCCAGTCACCTGATTTTTAAAGATCGCAATCAAAGAGATTGCCCAGGAAGTCGGAAGTTGTTTAACATAGTTTCAACTTCAAGGAAACTCTGTCTGACACAAGGGACCAACTTACCATTCAAATTACCTTGGAAGTCAAAACACGAGAGAGACCATGGAGAGTTTCACCATGGAAAGCCTCCTTTCCGTCACCGAGCACGACGTGGGCAGAATTAATGTCACTGTGCAACGGTAAAATTTATGGAATGACTCATACTGGGGCCCGCTGGCCATCTCCGCCCCTTATCTTAATGGATAACACTTTCCTTCAAGGCTCCCAAAACACCAAAGAGGACCTTTGAAATGCGACCCTGAGCGGGTTCTGACCACCCTACAGAAAGGTCACCAGCAGCACTGAGGCAGGTCTAAGTCAGAGCTTCCTGTATGCGGCAGTCTTGCATTTTAGTTGGGAAAAGACGCTGCAAGCTGCGAGTCAGTGACAAACAGCAGACCGCTCTAACTGCCGCCACGGCCAGAGGGACGCCTCTGTACGTCCCAACCGCAGGAGAGCTCAGATAAGGACCAACGGTGACGCTCTTCCTGGGAAGCAGGAAGCACAGAAACCGCAAGGCGTTCATCCACAGAGCCAGATGGACGGCAGAGCAGTGGAGCCAGACCTGCAGAGGAACATGCCCAGGGCTTTAGATGTGTGAGGTAACACACATGACTGTTACTGCTGCCATCAAAGAACCGGACAAATGCCTCCTTACAAACAGAATTAGGCCAAGAACTATGGATACCTGCTTAGAGTCTGAACATGCTCCACTGTCTACAGAAATAAAAGTCTCATCACATAGCAACGCCAAACCTTTGAACATTTGAAAGAGTTTCCTTTCCTGGTTTGATCTTTTAAATTGCTGTGTTAATACCTAAAATTTTCCACTTTTCCATTCATTAGTTTTCGTGTGGGGAAAGGAGTGAGGGAAAAGTCAATATGCCTCAGTGATTATGGAGACAAGTGGAAATATTACAACAGAGGCCAATGACAGAGCTGTAAGTCAAGCTCTCAAATAAACACACACACACAAAGCACTACAGCACAGTAGTTAATATTAACTCCCATTGTCACCTGAAAAAGGGTCAGAAGAGCCTTCAGATTCATTCTAAATGAAGTTTCCAAGAACATGGTATTTTTTATTTGGTTATGCAGGTGAGTGTTCTGAAGTGTGAATGAGGCTGAGCCCTGGCAGTATGTGGGTAGAGGAGATCTCCATACCCAATATAGGACAGCACTGGCCTTTACAGCACATGTCACTTCTCATCAGGAAAGAATGTATGAACCACACAGCTGTTAAGCAATCTTCCACATTATTATTTCCTTTTTTGTGAATCATACATAATACATAATACTGTTATTTCAATGGGAAAACAAGGTTTTCGCAAATACAGAACAATTAAACACATAAAAAAATCACAGAATCCACTCAAGGAAAGGCAATATCTGTTTATTATATACTGATTATATTACACAATTCTAAATTGGCATTTAACTATTTGTGTCCTAATACATTTGTGACTGTCTTTAACAAGGCAATAGCAGTTCCTTATCCATTTAAACGCAGAAGAACTGTAAATGGAACAGAACATGAAATGGAAAAACAGAAATGTTCACGTACATGACACTGAACTTCATGACTGTAAGTAAACAACACTATCAAACGTTGCTCTGCGTTACCCCTCCCCGAACATGAGAAACGCACATAGCAAGTATGGCACGTGGTGTTGTGATTGGCCGCAGACATTCCCCCGTGTCAGTGGCGTGAGGCTAACTCCACGCACGGAGACGAGGGCCGCAGGTCTGAGAGGAGGGTCGAGGGTCCTGCTCCGTGCCAGATGGTGGAGGGTCTCTCCCTCCCGCTCCTGCCTCCAGGCCGGCCACGCCGCCTCCCCTCCGCCTCCTCTGACAAATCAATACTGCGGCCGCGGGGATTGGTTTCGCTTTGTTTTCAAACTAGGCCAAGCTCAAACTACCGTAAAATTTACTGTACCACCGCCGGCTGGCAGAGATCTATATCAGGACCAACCTGGGCTGCAGCAGCAGAGACAGAACCAACCCACATGCTTCTCTGCACTGAAGCCTGCTTACAGACTGATTTATCGGATAGAACATCGTGTGAACAAGTACTGAGACAGTATATATGTAAATCGCCTAAGAGAATTACCCCAATGCTGGGTTTTACAAGTTAAAAACAAGTTAAAACAAATAAAATCCTAAAGGGTGAAACTCCCATTCTACTGACATAGTGGAGACAATGGTTATACAGTGAGAGATAAGTCAAGTCTATATATGCCTGATCTGGCGACGAATGTGCATTTGATACTTTTCATTCCATCGGATCCTTCTGTAAGATTATACAGCATGATGTTTTTGGTGGAATCAATTTATGGAGCTGTAAATCTGCAATATGTCACCAGATCAGCATCTCCAGTAATAATTATGGTGTTATAAATTTAGAACAACAATGCTGTGCTGTTTTGCAGAGGACTACTGAAGTAAAATGTGGGAGTGGGGGTCACTGAGGCCTATAAAACGTACAGAGCACCTCTGTATTATTTAAGAGAGCCCGGGAGGAAAACGCGCTGGTGACCAAACACAGCCGAACTCATTCAACCTGCACGCTACCCCGCACACCTCCCCCGGCCACGCCAGGAGATCCAGAGGATTCAGACACTACGCCTCTGCACAGCACTGCAAGCATACATTTGTGAACCTATGTTTATATATAGTCAAACCCACTTAATATCACATCAGTCAATGTCAGCCCCCCAATCCTAACCTCACCCTCTGTCAGCACGTCATTAGTAACCATCCCCCCCCCCCCTTTCGGATTCTGCCACATGGTTTGGTACGGGGTGAGGAGGAGGCAGGGAGAATGAGGGGTTGTTTGGTCACCACGCTGTCCTGCAGGCCCCTGACCACCGAGCAGGCAGCCAGCAGAGACCGTTCCACAGCGGGGAGAGGAGCTGTGTGCAGGGGGTCAGGAGGGTGGGGGGAGGGTGGTCAGCTGGGGACAGCCGGGGACAGCCGGGACAGTGACAGTGTCTGAAGGGGACGGGGGAGGAGCCAGACAGACTGAAAAACGTTCATATTTCAGAGAACCGTAAAAAAAAAAAAAAACAGTAAACAACAGCTTTGTAAAGGAAAAGGACCCTGACAGCGAAAGTCAGCGTTTCAGTCACGATGTTTTAACAGGAAAAGGGAGTGCGCAGGGTCTGACAGCGCATGTTTACCGAGGTGCAAAACAGAAACGTTGAATAAATAGAAATGGAACTTGGGCTGCATGCTAACAGCTGCATAAACGAGAGGCCGGCCTGCCTGGAATACCAACAAAACCAGACACAGTAATAAAAGACAATTATTCCAAGCCTCCACATTATTTACAGCGTACAGCCTATGAATAGGAAGTGATAAAGCCAGCCCCGGTCCAAGTATATTTAGTCATATTTAATCTGCGTTTCAATCTGCGGGTGACAGACAGGCCTTCCGGCCGTGCTAGCGTGCTTTTCTCCCTCCTCTGCCATCAGTGGGTCACTCTACCTGCCATGTCACTGAGGAATGACTGTGTACTTTATACTGAACGGATCTACACACACAAACATGCACACGCGCACACACACACACTGGCACACACACACCGTCACACACTGTCACACACGGTCACACACGTACACACGCATTTGCAATTTGCTTAACTGCTTGAGAACTTCTGTGTTGCTCAGACTTCTCAAAGCTCCGTTTCTGTCGGAGAGGCGGGGGGGTGCTGGCTATTTTTGGGGTGCGGTGGGGGGCTCTGTCTCCGGGCTGTTGAGGTACTGGTTGCAGTTGGGGTCCCCCCTCACCATGGGGGAGGCGGGGATCTGCCGGCCAGTGTGGGGGTTGACACACCAGCACTCGCCTCTCTGCCCGTGGACAGACATCTTGCACTGGAACATGAGAGTGGGGGGGGGTTATTGAAGGACGTTATGCAGTCTCCGGGGGGGGGGGAGATGGGGGTTGCCCATCCCTGGTTCATTTGTCACAGCAAGACTCTGGCCCCCACTGTGCACTCCCAAAATGAGGTCATAATTGAACTGGACACGGCTTACGCGGGACCGAAACAGGAAAAAAACAGACTTTCGATTTTTTCCTTCAATGAGAAAGAACAAAACGTGACAGTTAGAGTAATTATAGAAGGAACATGATGATTACAGAATGATTAAGTGTGGTGAGGTACAGTGTTTTAAGCCATGGGAACATCGCTTTCACATCAAAACAATGAAGCCATTTGCCTCCCTCTTTTGTCCTTGTTCTACCTTATATATTTAACGATTGCAGTGTTTTCTGGATGCAGATGTCCAATCAGTGTTTTGACCTGTTTTCATTATAATTGTGTCTAGGTAGCACCAAGGAGAAACTATGGAGAAAACTAAAACAATCTGTTTGGATGTCATTGTCTCCATAATTTCCCACAGTAAAATACCCCACAGAGCAGTAACATCAGCAAACATTTTTATCACCATGATAAAGTAAGCCTCAGAAGCTCCTCACAGCAGCTGCCTCTCTGGGATGCTGTTTTTGGGGAGGAGTGAGTTATCCTCACCTGCCCCCTGCAGTTCCCACAGGTGTGCCGCCTCTGCCCCGCCCCGGAGCCCATACCTGCGCAGCTCGGAGAGAAGGCTCACCTGTTTCAGGTTGTACCTGCGCAGCTCAGAGAGAAGGCTCACCTGTTTCAGGTTGTACCTGCGGTGCTCGGAGAGAAGGCTCACCTGTTTCAGGTTGTACTGCCCCCTCTTGTCGCAGTTGGGAATGTGCAGAGCGTACAGATCCTCCAGCGGCCCTCTGTTGTCGCTGAAGGGCATCTTAGAGATCCGTTCCAGAACCTGGTCCAGCTCCTGTTGGCACTGGCTCTGCCAGCCCCAAATAAAACGGGTCAGAACTGGCTCCAAAGTGTCATTAAGTGAAAATGATATTTGCGGCACCATTAGTCCCCCAACCCCAAACACATGGAGCAGGACTCATCAAACTGCCCCCCCCAATGGCAGTGCTGGGCTTGGCTGGGGATAAGAGGAGCATCCTTGGGCTGCCCGGACCTCATCCATATCATGTGGATTGGAAGTGCTCAGGCACGCGGCTGTGGGGCCCAGCCCATCCCCACGCCTTCCAGACGTGATGTAATCTGACATGCTCCCAAAACTCACAAAATGTCTTATGGCCATTCCATAACATATCGTAAAGATTGACATCTGTAATTTCACAGTCCCCTCCTGTTCCTCTGAGCCTGCCTTCATTCTCTCTCTCTCCGTCTCTCTCCCTCTCTCTCTCTCTCTCTCCCTCTCTCCCTCTCTCTCTCTCTCTCTCTCTCTCTCTCTCTCTCTCTCCCTCTCTCTCTCTCTCTCTCTCTCTCTCTCCCTCTCTCTCTCTCTCTCTCTCTCCTCTCTCTCTCTCTCTCTCTCTCTCTCTCTCTCTCTCTCTCTCTCTGTCTCTCTCCCTCTCTCTCTCTCTCCCTCGTTCCCTCTCTCTCTCTCCCTCCCCCTCTCTCTCTCTCTCTCTCTCTCTCTCTCTCTCTCTCTCTCTCTCTCTCTGTCTCTGTCTCTCCCCCCCCCTCCCTCCCCCTCTCTCTCTCCCTCCCTCTCTCTCTCTCTCTCCAGCACCGGGCCGTCAGATGCTGCTAATGGTCTTGCTGTGTATGTTTTTCCTGCGCTGTTTTTTGTTTATAGGCTGTTGTAGAGAGTTAAATGAGGGAGAAAATCTGGGGAAGTATGTTATTGTTCTGCAGCTGAAACAGTCAGAGGTTCCTGTAAATGACTGTGGAGTGACACTGCAGAGGCAAAGCAATCTACTTCAAAATCAGTGACAATAAAAAAGCCCTTATCATTTAGCCAGGAAAATCCTCCACGCAAATAAACAAGATCAACAGATGTCTCATGAATCAACAGGAAAGACTCCGTCTTTAACCCATACTGATGAAGTGGTTGCCATCGTGCAAATAAGTATTGAGTTTAAGTTTAAGAATTTCAAATGTTTAAAAAAAATCTTATTAAAACAGACTTTGTACTGTACTGCAACAATGAATGTTTTTGATGATATTCCAGTTTTCCAGAACAAGAAAAAGGTAATGCCAAACAGCTACACAACTTGATAATTAGAAAGTGTCTTGCTAGAATATTCTACAGTGTAATGGCCTCAGCTATACTTTGTTGTAAGAGCTTTGGCCAAACACCTACAAATAATGTTACATGAAACGTGTTACATTAAAAACTGTGAAACATGTCTGTTATCTCAGCAGACATATGATAGTCCAACCGCCTGTGTGATGTCTGTACCAGAAGAGGGCACTGCTGTACAAGATTACGCTCAGGCCTAGGTCAACAGAAACCTTTCCATTAACTGAATTAGCGTGATGTCTGTTTTTGCCTTTGACTTCCTTTGCGCCATTTTCCCTCTGTAGGTTCAGACAGGAAGCTGCAGTGATGGGAGGCTCACTCACTCACCAGCGTGAAGCGAGGGCTTTTGGTTTCGTCTGCTTTATTGCACTTCATCTTCAGCTTCATCTCCTGCCTGTGCTGCCTCATGGCCGTCTCCTTGACTCCCATCAGTGGTCCGTCTTTGCTGGGCTTCCTCAGGGCCGGGCTTTCTGTCAGGCTCACCTCTGACGGTACCACCTCTCCTGTGCAGCAAACCAAACCCACCGATCAGCACCACACATCTCCAGCACAGTGTCTAACTACAGCTTTTCCACGTGAAGTAAGCCTAACTCATGTCAACCTCCTGGTGATGGCGTGGTTGAGTTTCAGGTTGCACTGAATCAGAGGTTCAGGAAGGGACCACTACTGTAGATGTAGGATGCGATGACAGATTGTAAATGGTGAGGAGTGAGGGGTGAAGTTTTTGTTACCACTCAGTAGGCTAGAACCAAAGTTTTGAATTTTAACAGGCAGCCAATGAGCAGAAATGGGGAGAGATGTGATATGACATTATTTTGGCTGTTGGCCGGTCAGGACAGCAGACCAGCCAGAAGAGAGCTGAAGTAGTCTGGACATAGTCTTTTCTGGGGAAAAAAGAATATATACATACATATGCATACACACACACACACACACACACACACACACAAACACACACAAACACACACAATGCTAAAATGGTAAGGAACATGCACTCTCTGTACTTTGCAAAATTAGCCTAGACAGCTAATTGCAGTGCACCAGTAAGTTGGAACAAAGCTGTCTCAGTCTGTCCTGAAAACACTTACACTGCAGTCTGCTTGTCTTGCAGCATTAAATACCAAAGTGAATGAAATCAAATGGATTCTTCGTGAGACAAGTCGAGTCCTCGAAGTCGTTTGCTCTGCAGCAGTGATGTATAACGTGAAAAAAATTTCCTTACTCACCCTGATTTCATGTAGTTCATGCCATCTAAACCACATTGCCTTCAGTGCATTTGTCTTAGGCAGATTGTTTGAATTGAATCCCTCAGCGGTGAGACCTTTTCTGAACTCCAAGTGATTTTTTAACATCTGAGGCCATTCCTGCCAAGCAACAGAAATGTAACCCCTGGATAGTGGGTGCAGATTATGTGGATTTTAACCTATTTTGCTCCCTTATTCAGCTCATTGTTTTACTTTGCATAATTAGACTGAGAATGCTGGCAGTGACGATGTCTCTGTGGCAGTATGAGGTCTTCCTCACACACTCCCAGCTGCTCTCGACAGGCCTGTCGCTACGCTTGCAGAAGACAGGCCCTATTCAACATATCCATTACACTTAAACATCAAGTCTTAGGAAAGGAGTTACTCCATGAGCATTTAGCCTATGGTGACTCAGAGGAGAAACACCAGAGAACACCAGAAGACTGTCTCACATACTGGTGACAAAACACACAAACAAAAATTTAATGGATAACATTGTAGAGCTTGTGAAAAATGTAATGATATTATCTAAGATATTATATTATGTTAGCACTATAGTTATGCAGCATGTTTACCCCAGCTCTGGCATGGGTGTACAGACGGTGAGTGAGCACAGCTGAGAAACCTTTGGTAGCAGTGAAATGAGCCTCAGCTTTCACTACTCTGGACACTTTCAGGAGGGTAAGTTTTAGCATTTAAGCATCTCCGTGGTCATTTCTCAGCACAGTCAAACACTAACACTTGTTAGTGGGACACTGATCTCACTGGCCTGATGTTTCTGGGTGCTGGGGAGCCAGCTTCTTGTTTTTACAATAGAAAACAAGGCTATTTGTTTGTGGGTTGAGCACTCTGCGTAGGTCCCTAACAGACAACCACAGGAAGCTGTAAACGTACTGCCCCTGCCATCCAAAATTCACACAGGCATGGCCGTTTCCTCTCCCGTCATCAACAGGAGCTATCAAAGGACAATTTCAACAACAGAGCCCTGTAAACAACCTGTGCAAATATATGGCTGACCCCATAAACTGCAAATGTATTTACCTTTCAAGGGGCAACTCTGGTAAATGTCACAAGCTCATGTGTAGCTGCAGGGTGCTTTCCCATGTTCCTGTCATGTTTCTCAGGTGGACATGAGTAACTTTAAAATAAACTTCTCCAGCACTCAAAAAGCACTAAGTGCTTAGAATATGAAAAACACCACTTGATTGGTTGACTGACTGATTGGTCGCTATCTAAATCGGTAAGCAGAAGTGATTTTGTCTGTATCATTCGTTTAGAGGAGCACTGTTTTTCACTGGTGTCAGACAAGACCATGCAGTAAATGGAGGCGGTTGGTGGTGTGCAGGGATGATAGCAGATAGCAGAGAGGAAGCTGATCTGGCAAGATCTGACCATCTAAACTGACTGTGCAAAATCTACCACATAAAGCTGACCTATCAGCAAATAAACATCTCTGCAGATAAACTCAGACAAACTATCACACACAGCAGAAATCCTGTGCTTGTCAATAAATGATTGTTTTGGTTGTGTTGGCCCTTAATTTCACTGAAGTCATGCAAGGCTAAGTCCTGAGGCCTCACTGAGATCATTTTAGGAGGCATCCTCTTGAAGTTACCTTCACACAGCCTCTCAGGTCCTGCCTGTTTTCAGCTGGCAGATTTGCATTATGGGAATGGCTGTGGATGCATCCTTTCATTCTGATGGTGAAATTTCATTTCATTCTGTACTTTGGGTATGCATAAACACCAAAAAGATGATATTCCTAATATTGACTTCAGTTCCCTTATTACAAGTCCCTCATGATTAGCAATAAGGGAATTTCAGTTAATATTAGATGATTACATAACAATATAATAATAATATTACGCGAGATAAAAATATTATCTTCAATGTTATATCATAAGGTAAATATGGCGAGCAAAGCATTTTATGCCATAATTGAGTTTATATAAACATGGCTATGCTCAGTACCAGTATGTTTGTTGACACAGTGATATTTGCAGAGCCTGAATTTTTTTGAGTAGTGGAATATGTGAGACTTGTTTACTGTAGAGCACTTGTGCACTATAAACGCTCAGATGATCCTCTCTATTGTGTACATGCTTTTAAAGTCTTCAGGCCTGTAATTTCATCACAGCCTGCATCCCAGCCTGGCTGTAGCGGCAGTCTGTGTTACAGCAGGCTGGAGAAGCTCGCTCTCAGAGAAACATCAATAGGCCACTCAGTGTAAACAGTCATTGCAAAGCCTCTCATGATGGCGTTAGGCTGCGCGTAGCCGTGGAAAAGCAGGTCCAGGCCAGGATGACTACCTCACTGATGTCACAGAGGCAGATCCTGCGGTCTCGATTCACACACCCAGCTGGGCGTAAAGGAGCTAAGAATGGAGCCAGTCTGCTTCCAGGATTTGCTTTGTTATGGAAATAGTTGGCGCACCATGTTGCTGCAGGCACCTGCCGTTACGCGGAACCCATCTCCACTCCTCGGTCACCCTCCCCCCCGGGCCTGTGTGAGCACCACCCGCCCTCTCCACCCTTTCCCCTGCTCTCCGGAACCTCACAGTGTGGGTCGGGCCCAGGCCTGCTTTGGGGCCTGTTAGCATGTGACACTAAGCGTCATTCAGTATGCATGAATTTTAATACAATGGGGGGCGTTGCTGATGGTGAGTATATCGGGGTACAGATCTTTGGCTTGGAGTCTGAGGAAGAGGCTGCACCTCGCTGTGGGCCGAGGCTGGTGACCCCCTTTGGACATCCCTCTGGAGGAAGGATGCTGTGACCTGCTGACATGAAAGGGAAGTGGCGAGCGGGTTTTTCATACTTGAGGACGGGACAGGTTTACCGATTGTGTGGGGACTGTCCAGAAATCCTCCTCCAGAATTCTCCTTTGGAACTGCAATTAATGTGAGCCGGTATCACGCTGAGCTTGAGCTCACAGTGCCCAGTTTCACTGCAGCCTGCGGGTGTAGCAGAGCTGAAGTGATTAGCTCGTGTGAGTCCTGAACCTTGGGTAGCGGGTAGCAGGTAGCCGAGCGGTTTCAGCGGTTACGTCACTCCCCGAGACCTGGTTAAGTAGCGTCGTTGCCAACAGGCTAACGGCAATTTGCCTTTAGCTCAACTGGCAACGACGCTGGCCGTAAGGGGTTGGCAGCGAGCGGTGAGAACCTCGGTTCGAAACTCGCTCGCTTGCTGACCCTCATAACATCAAATTAATACACAACGCAGTCTGACCACACCCGTTACACGGGCTTACAATCCGAAAGCCCCTGCATAAGATGAGCATCCGCACGCCAACTCAACGTTCCGCTCAGAGCTGCAGCTACAGGCAGACAGGCGTCTGGAACGATGCGCGCGGTGAGCGTGCCCAGTGTCCTGCACGTACAAGACTGGCACACTGCCATCCAGCCAGTCTGACAACCGCGAAAAGGAACACAGATTTACAGACTGAACACGACATGCATCTCCAAACTGATACATCCAACACTGTTCCACCCAATCAGACGTATCTGCTTCAAACTACTCCTTTCCAGAATTACAAATGGTAATATATCACACTTTCAGGCACACATTAACATAATGATATGTGCCTAGAATAACATAACACTCTAGATGAACTATGGACTAACTTTGCAATTTTATTCCAAATCAAACCACTCTTATTCTCAATCCACACATTGAGGACACCAAATTACTCTACATATTCCATGTGATTTATAAAATCAGGTCATATTCTGAATTCTTGCTTATTCTGGTTAGTCCCAGAATATTATGTTGAATAAATTATGTTTCACGGTCAGTGTCTCACACTGCGCATTATTATGGCTCAGAAGTCATGTGGTAAGAAGTGTGAGCTTTAGCAATTCAACAAGAACACATGGAGATGAGTTTATTACCCTATAATTTAAAGATGAACTAATTTCATGGACAAGAGATGCTTGGCTATAGTGAAGTGTTGTGAAACACAGCCCTCTCAAGTCCAACCAAACAGACAGGTTTTTGAGAGACTAAAAACATGGTTAATTATACATGTTTATTGATGTTTTTTTAGACAGATAATAGATGCTTTTGTGTGCTTGGCCATTCTGAGTGATTAGCTTGTAAAGCTAGACCGAGAGTTACTTCGTTATCAACAGGCACTTATCTCCGGCAGGAAGGCTCAGAGTGTCACTGAGTTTGGCACAATGAAAAAGTGAGGTCAGCAGCGCACATGGGGAGGCTTCCCAAGCGTAATAAAGGCCTGCAAGAGGAAGAAAATCAACTAATCTCTCAGGAACTAAACCAGGCCTCGGAGCTGTGATGTCTGCATCCAGCACCACTAATTAGGAGTAACACCTCTGACAGGTGTGTTTGAGTAGGGCTGCGTCCATTATCTTTCTGTCCCGTGGACGTGTCTGTTGTTGCTCGTAAATAAACAGATTCATCCGGGCGCCGTGGACGTATGGACGGCCTGCGAGTCCAAGGAGGTGAAAGAGCGGCCGATTTGCTCTAGCCCCGAGGCGATGACTCAACCCCCCGCCAACCCCCCATCACGACGGACTGGAAAACCAACACGAAGACATTGACATTGATTGAAATCCCTCCGCAGTTTACCCTCACGGTTAAACATTGATGAAAATCAACCTTTTACATTCCCTCTGAACTCCACGCTCAAGAATAACAAGTAGCCTGCGAGTTGACTGGACATGTTGTCTTTCACAACAGGCGACGCTGAGGTCCTTCACCCTCGCAAGCTGGCCGCAGGAAAATGAAATGTAAGAAAAACACAGACTCCCGGGGTGGCTGAGTCGTTGGCCGGTGCGAGGTTATTTCTCTGTTACATAAGAACAGGGCTTTGTGAGGGATGAACTTTGCATCAAGGTCCCATGGTACAACAGAGGCATGAAATAACATTTCAGAATTTAATTTAATTTCCTTTCAGCGCTGAAATAAAGCCTTGCGAGGAGACTGCGCCAGTCTGTGCTGCCAGACACTGACGTGCTTCAATTCCCTGCCGTGTTTCAGCAGCTTCACCAAAACTGCACGGGCTGGACGTGACCGTCAGATGTAAGGAGTGTGTGGCTGTGAGGTGCTTCCTTTACAGAGAAGCAGGGAGGAGGGAAATAATTAGCATAGACATAAAACACAGACAGCTCTTTGAAGTGAAGTGCACACAGACTACAGACAGCATTGTGAAATGGCTCTGGAAACAGAGAAATGGAAAGAGTGGGCCTAGAAGGGCTCTCTTTTGCAGTTTACTGTAAAGAATTCCTCTTCTCCTGCGCTGTTTGCTCTGCTGACCTGGATCAAAGCCCACTAAACAGCGCTCCAACTCTGTTTGCCAGCAAGGGAAATAAAAGGTGAGTCAAGAGTTCACCTCTTTCTTAGCCAACCAATCTTTAACAAATACCTTGCCTGGCCTCCCACAGGTAAAAGAGGGGTCATTCTCATTTGTAAAGATATGATATGTACAAATAATAAAATGATATGTATTTTTTGCAGATAATTTGGACTGGTAAGGGACTGGGAAATGGTAAGATCGTTAAGATAAGATGATACACTGTGCTATGAAAAATCAAAGTAATGCATTTTGTGTAAAAATACATGCAGAACATCTCAGGGGTAACACAACCATGAACTATGTGGAAATCAGAAACTGGCTCCAGTAATTTTTTTTCATTATTGCTTAATTTTAATAACATGGTCATTTTATTTTTTTAGGATTAACCCTGTATTTACCAAAACAAATCTGTCAGTCCCCTGCTCTCTGACTGAGTGTGCAGGCAAGACTTGACTACAGTGTACCACTGTTTTTTTTTTGTTTTTACTACAGACCCCTACCCACTAGGATTCACCTTGAAAAACTTGTTGCAACTCCCTCCAATGCAATAAATCTCACCTCCCTCATCTCCAAATCCCTAGTGATCACCTTGTTAGAAAGACTCTTCTTACTTTGAGCCCCTCGGATACATCCTGCTGCATGCAGCCTGAGGAGTCTTTGTGTTTGTGTATTACGTAACCTCTTTCCTCTTTGCCTGTAACACATATCTGGTTCACGGGAGAAATACAAGATTGTCTGGATGTTACACAAAGCATCCGAATCGTGCGTGCAGAGGGTTCTGGCAGTACACCCTGTTCCACATGTCAGGGCTGGGTTACCTCTCTACACAAGCCCTGCAACCTGAGTGTCTGACAACATGCCTCTCGCCTGTCTGCGCAGCACCACGGTCAGACCACGGCTTTTACCTGCCTCTCGTCACAACATCTTTATTGTTTTACAGTAATTGTCTTCCTGTTTCCAGTGCTTTATTTCCCCGTACCCTTTAAAATTCCTGAGAGGATCCACACTGGACGGTGCTGTGTCTGCTCGCCAGAGTAAGCAAGCAGAGTCTCCCTGTGAAGAGCTTTGCTGTTTCTCGTTGAAGAAGGACACCTGAACTGCAGTGTACCTAGTGGTATTACCTGCCAGAAGTGCTGTCCCCCTGCAAAGGCAAGGCCCTTACAATCCACTCAGTTCTGCCTGCTCTCAAATAAAAAACACCACAGTGGTCACAATCACACTGCCCTGGAAAAGCTACTTATTTTACAGACTAGATGCAAGAAAAACTGCATACTGGTTTGATCCAGCTCATCAGTCCTTACCATAACATGGAGCACAACACTACCAATAACTGGAATACATATGCAAACTGAAAGTTTAGGACTGTGCACGTGTGTGCTTGCATATTTGTGTGGTGTGCACGTGCATGTACTTCTCGTGTTTGTATGCATGTTTTTCTGTGTTACCATGAGAATTGCAGAACAGCAAAACAATCCCATATTTGTTATTTCTCTCTTAACATGACCACACTTCTGTCAGTGTTTGATATATTACCAGTATTAGTGAACGACCTGGTCAAATGTCCAAAGCTGTTGTTGATTACAGTGACCCTGCTTTAACACTGAACCCCAGCCTCCTATAGAAATGTTGTTTTCTGTACCTGAGAGGGAAACATACTCTGTTGAAGGAGGCCCAGGTTCAGAGTTAAAGCACAGCTGCTGCACCCCTACAGAGCGCCTTCAGCTCTCAGAGTTTGGCCTGGTCAACCTCCCACATGACACCTAGAAAAGCTCTCTTCTACCTCTGCCTTACAGCTAATCAGTGACCCTACCCACAGGCTGATTTTGTTCAGCCTTTGTGCTTAGTTGTCTATTCCAGACTTGTCAGAGTGCTCAGTTCCACATGGCCAGGATTTCCGTGTGAGCCTGTTCTTGCCGTGTATGTCATCGGTATTCAGCATTGACAGGGTTTAGCTAAAATAAATCACCGGCTTTACACAGACGGTTTCTTTCCTCTCTTCAGGATGATCAACGCTGTTCTCTGTTCGCTGGCGTGACGACAGCGTGGAGTTTCTCTCACCGCAGCGGCGTGCGTGTGCCCACGGTCTCTGAGAGCGCAACCAAACGCAGACGTGCTTCCCGTCACGTTTCCCATCGGAGGTGTCCCCCGCGCCGGAGCGGTGGCTCTGCAGGGTGCGGATCCCTCTCCCCTTGCTCGCCCGCTCGCCGGCGGGGGGGCGGGGGATGGGGGAGATGGCCGCACCTCCTGCCTGACGCCGCTCGGCACCATGCCTCTCTATCCCCAGAGCAGGAATTAAACTGCCTGGCCTTTGAGGAGCTTCTCCACACGGCGCAGGTCCTGACACGCAAATGCCACAGAAGGCAACCCCCCCACACCCCTGCAATGCTAATTAGCTCCCCGTAGGCCTACTGAAGGGGAGGGAGCCGGGAGCAAGCCAGGGCGTATCTGACCCCACAGGGCTTGAAGGGCAATCAGAGAGCGAGAGGGAGGGAGAGGGAGGGAGGAAAAGGTTATTCAGAGGCTGCCAGTGCAGAGTGGTGCACTGCACGTGTGCATGTTTGATGTCCAAGCCTGTGCCAGACCTTGCTTCATGCGTGCTGAGATCCAAAGCAGCGCACACTTTAGACTTTTTTTTTTCCAATGGGTCAATTCACATTTTCACACCTTGTTCCTCTTTAATACGGCTTTGTCCGCTCTCGGTACTGCATCACACCTGGGATTACCTGTGTTCTAGCACCTATCAAACACCCTTGTCAATATAGTGTTATGCAGTCATACCCAACGCAGCCATAGATACTCAGTTCCATGAAGTGCAAGGATGTGTCACTGGCATGATGGCTAAGCAATGGAGGCAACAATACAAACTGCTTAATCCCCGTTAAAGAAGATCATTATTAGGAAGGGCATCTGATTGTGTTTGACCTGAGCTGATAACAAGACATTTTGTTATTAGTTTATGGTCTGGAGACAACATTTGATGGAGGTATGAGGCTGACTGGCAAAATTGAGCTGTTTGTTCCAGTGGAGATGGTGAGGTCACCTGAATCTCATGATCACACAGGTCTCACAAGCTACTGTTTGATATGAATACAGGACTGCTTAACACAGGCACCAAATTAAATACTATCAACATGTGAGTGTGCATATTAACACACTAACATAGTGAATGCAGTTAGTTCAACCCATGATACTTAACCCAAAAGGAGAGTAGGGAACCCAGTTATGGACAAAAGCTCCTGGAACCACTTTACAGCATTTCTAATTGTACAAAGGAAATTCCATTTGTTCATTCTGAGCTCACAGCAGAAGCAGTAAAATGTCCTCAGGGTAGTGTGTACAAATCCATGTTCTCAGCAATGCAGAATAGTCACTCAGTGTCAAAGGTTTGCCTATTCAAGAAGGATCTGCTGGTATCAATGGGACAAAAATCTGCAGTGTGAATACCATTAGCTAAAGTCTTCACTGCAACACAAGCTTTTTACACAGACAGATACCCTCACATTCACACCTTCACATTCACCTGCTCAGAATGTTTCCTCAGAGAGCAACTTCCCTCAGAGAGCAAGATGTAATAATAATAATAATAGTAAACTTTATTTATATCATATCATGGAATGCAGCTCAAAGTGCTGTGTGTGTTGAAAAAATGAGTGAATTATATAAATACTTACATACTAAATATGAAAATTCAGCCTTGTGAGGCTGTAGTCTTCATTTGCATGGCCATTTTTTGCACCAGCACATTTGCCATGTAGCATTTGTTATGCCCACGCCCTAGCAAGTGGGTCATAATGGTACATTATTTCTCTCCGGAGGTTTCTTTAGTTCATTATATTAGTTATTAGTTTAGTCTGTAGCACTCATTTAGTGACACGGCGGCTTTGCACCTGGAATGGTGATTTTGGGAGGAAAATTGGGACGACGCTCTCTGTCCTGATTGGGGCGCTGGTCAGAAATGGGGAAGGCATTTCTCTTTTTGAATGCCAGAATGGTGGGAAGAGGGGGGCGCGTGTGTGTGTGTGAGATGCACCTGAGACCGGCCTGCCAGAGAAGCGGATACCCCAATGTTCTGACCTAGCCAGTTTCTGTTTTCCTTTCCCGTTGGAACACGCCATGTTTTAAGTAACGAGAGGACACTGGAGCTCTTCGTCGGCAGAGCAGCAGCTTGGGTTGGTCTGGTGACCGGTTCTGCGACCTGGCTGAGGTGAGTCCCAGTTCTCGTTTCCAGCTTCACCATTCCGGGTCAGCCGCATTTTTAGTGCAAGCGAGAGTCTATCCCCTAGACAGCAAGGAAGCCGTGACACATTCAAATGGCAAACCCTCTGTCAGGTCAAGTGAAGAGGAACAGACAATTAAGCTATCCCAATACTTCACGCAAAAAGAAAAAGACAACCAAAACGGTGTTTAAAGGTGCACAGGCAGGTTCCCATATATCTGACACTGCAACAGTAAGTGATCAATCTCATGAGAGGAGACCACTGCATCCCATCCCAATCTCTTTCATTGGGCAGGCAGTCCTTCCCAAAGATCTTCCAAATGGCCTTTGCACACTGGGATCATGTTAGGAATCAAATGTGCAGAGACTGGCTGCAGGCACTCATCACCACTGAGACTCACCACCACTGAGACTCATCACCACAGAGACTCATCACCATAGGGACTCATTACCACAGAGATTCAGCACCACAGGACTCATCACCACCACAGGGCCTTAATATCACAAGGACTCATCCACTCACGCTCCATCGCCTTTCCAACAGTAAACAACTTAGGCTGCAGCTCAAACGCATTTGCACGGCGTTGGGGAGGATGAAACCAGATTAAGTGCAGCACAAGCCTTTTCTCACAGGCCAGGTGGTCATAAACAGTCATCTGTGCCATACACCAAAGCAGCTGAGTGGTGTGGACGTGTCCCTGTTTGTCACCCAGACACGAGGAGCAGTCATTACCCAGGTGAACACCTACAAAGAGGAGTCTCAAACCCTCTTTAGTGGCTGAACTCTGATTACAGGACACACAATGAGACTACAGACGGGCTCCCACCCTCCTGACTCTCACACCGCTCCTAAACCTACATCATCCTGCTGTTCGCACTGTCTCAACAGCACAGAACCCGCATGATTCTGCCTCAACCCTGCAATGCCACTCCCTTGCACAGAAACATACACCCCATAATATTTTGACAGTGTTTGTGTTCTCTCGGCGTTCTTTGGAGGGAGTTTGTTCTGGAAGGCAGGGGGCTTCTTTGGAATCCGAGCTGTGGAGAAGGCCTGAGGGACAGCAGGGGTTGCCTGCTGTCTGAAGCCGGGGATTACAGATCTCTGCTCAGGTGCCACACTCCCGCCGGTACGGACACAAGCCGGCCGCTCCCAGCCGGGGCGTTTTAAATATGGGCACCAGGTGGAGGTTTTGTAGGTCTTGATTTTGGGTCACCTTTCGCAGCGCCTCGCGGGGGAGAGAGAGATACACTCAGTAAGGACATGACCTATTTGCTTCAACCTAGAAAATGCTGCGTTTCCATTTCGGCTTGCTCTGAGACCCAGATGTCTTTGCCCTCTGCATCATGCTCTGATGCATATAGACATAAGTAATTCTCTTGACAGTATCTTTGCCCCAATCCTTCTGTTCACTCAGAAACGTGCTATTTATCTTACTTTCACATTCAGGATGCCTGACGTCTCATCGGGAAACGACTGTCCTCTTATAGACTGTTTGCGTGAAAGATGTTTGCGTGTGTACAGCAACGCAAGCTGTAACGCACTAACGGGCTGCTCTATGGCATACCGCGTGGCAGATTCCCAGAGAAGATAGTTCAAAGCTCAAGGTTCACGCTGCTAATCATTGTTAGATTCCATTAGCCTCCTTTTTTCCCAGAAAGTCATAACATCCATATTTCAGTTCAAATACATCCACGAGCACGGTGTCTGTGATGTAACGGAGCTACCAAAGGAAGGCTTTTGGGTCCGTTTCTGACCATTTCAGAGACTGAAGGAAACTATCCAGGCACCCAGCTGATTAGACAAATGTCAGCACATTTAACCAAAGGCTATTTCATAGACCTTGTGTAGATTAGATCCAAGTTCGGAATTCCTGGCTGAAAGTGTTGAGTGAATTAGCTTTATGAGGGGAGGTAACAGTAAGCTATATGCTATGATCTAGGGAAAGACCCAAAGTGCACCTTCATCAACGTTCAATGGAGTAAATTGTACCAATAATACAATACTATAATCGTTACCTGAGGAGATAAAATAACTAAATTGCATGAAAGCTTTGGGACAAACAATTTACATAAACGGTGCATCATTTAATCCACAGAACTCTTGCTCTTATACTAAAACTGTGAATTATTACTTCTACAATGCTTTATAAACATTGTTAGAACATTATATGTTTTCTGGTTTAGTAAATCTCATGATATGAGTTTGGTTATACAACGTTTTCGATCATGGGAAAACTGCCGTACCGCACTATGTATAAATTAATCTATATCTATGCGAGCGAGAGATGTCCACTATCTGGATATTGTCAAACATGTTAAAGGACGTGTCAAACAGAACGGCACTTTCAATGTGAAGATGAGATCGATACGGAAATCGATATTGCTGATGAATTATAGTACAGAAGAAAAACAACACCGTTTAAGGGTAACTTTATTATTCAGTCATGATCAACGTTTTAAAAACCGACAAGCTCACCAATTGGCTGCGGACTTCCAGCGAGTTCCACGTCCACTTTGCGTCCGCATCGACCGAGCCCTTGCACGAGCTGCTCCAAAGGGAGGTCGGAATCCGGCTTTGGATAGCAGCGTAACCCACTGGAGCATCTCGGGGTGTAGACGCCGCAAGATTCGCCCTCTTGCCGGGCACATACCGGACAGCAGCCACAGCCGGGCTCCCTCACAATTTCAGCGCAAGTTTCCGTGAGCTTCGGGCATGCAGCCTGTCGCTCCGCGGTACAGCTCGGGCAGCGAAACACTACCTCTCCGAACGAGGTGCCCGGGAAAGCTATGGATGCCAAGAGCAAGCTGCAGACTAAGTACGAGACCATTTTTCTCACTAGCTAAAGAATTAATGGATACAGGCTGAAGAGAGCAACTACAGGTGAAAAAGTGGAACTGTGCATGCGAACAGGTGAAGTCTCGTGAAGTCTTCAGGGTCCTATGAACTGTCCGGTTTCACTGACATCACGCGATAAGGAGTATGAATCGCAGATCTGCACAAATGCACTGTACTCTCTGCTCAATGCAATCAGCTTTCCTGAGAGAAAATCAGTTTATACGCATAAACCCCACATGTGCGCATACCATTTCAATTACCTTTCGAGTGCCGAGACATTTCAGTGATGCAAATGCAATGATGCATTTCAACGAAGTCTCGGAATATGGAGCAAGGGTCGGGATTATTTTGGTAATGGTTACTGTGGTGATGATATCCCAGCTGCATTGCATTTATTACTGAATACACTTGGAAAATGGATCATGTCAGAGGCCGTTTCAAGAAAACAATCCCACAGAATATGAGAATAAATATAAGAAAAAATTGTGCAGAGATGTGTTTTACCTCCACTACATTACATTACAATTCTATTAGTTCCCTCAACACTTCCTCAACAGTAGTGTTTTATATTAATAAAACTAAACACACAGATTTATTTTGAATTTCCCACTTATACTCTATGTGAAACACAGCAAAATATCATTGAAGATGAGCTTAACGGTAACTGCATGCCCGTAGTATTAGAATGTGTTTCAGTATAACATTTGGACCATTTTTGCCTCCTTGAGAGGCCAAAACATGTTTTTCAAACTCTCAAGTGGAACAGGCAAAAAAATAAATAAACAAACAAAATATGCGAGAGAATATTATGAGAGGAATGTTTATGATGCAAACACTGTCCATTCCTCACTTGTCCATTGGCACATAATTAAATATGCTCCCTGCCACCGGATCAGCAGTCCTTCTGTATGTTGCCTATTGATTATTGAGGCAGAGAGCAGAGGTGCCATGCTTATCCTCCAAACAGGCTCCCATTAACCCGTATAGTGCAGCCGTCTCATGCAGTTGCCCTGGAGACTAATCGCTGTTGATTTAAGGATGCAGAAATAGCTGCTCCATGTGAACCTCACTCTCTTGTGGCAGACTAGCAGATATAAATGAGGATTATTTTGTTTTGTGGGTGCCTACTGATTTTATGGCATTTATATATTTATGGTAAGCAGCCCGTTTTACCTTGGAGAATTTGAAAGAAAAAGGGACTTTTGACAAACTCGTTTCAGCAGGAGTCTAGATGAAGCTGGGGTGTTTATATAGAACCTCATATGTCATTTTAAAAAAAGAAACTGCAGGAGAGCAGGCCTGCAGATTTATAAATACAGCCTGCAGTCCGAGTTTGCACAGAGTGCTTGAGATGTCTGTAGGCAATAGTCACAGTATGGAGAATTGATTAAATGCAACATCTGTCAAATAGTAGCTGAACTTGAAATTAAACAGACAATCAAATCAATATCCTGATATACCCTTTAGTTAACAGCTCTGCTGGGTTCTTCACAGCTTCTCTGATTTATGTCACCATGTATATCTATATATTACATGGTGAATACAGCGAATCTAGTATACATATAATTATTATTATGTTGTTATTATATATTACTTATGGGATACATTTGGGGTGTTTTTATACCTTGTGTTTCAAGTCTATCGGTATGGTTTGTTTACAAAATTAAATGATGCAAAATGTCTCCCAAATATAAAAACATACAAACATATTGTCAATACCACAGTGAGAAAGAAAAGTTCAGTTGTACGGCATGTTGCTTGTCTGAGACTTAAATATCACAGTATTTTTCTGAAATCTTTGCCAGTTAATCTGGATATGATTTACAAATACATTATTTAGTGTAAATTGATGACATCATCCATAATCTCATATTTCATTGCCAAAATCATGTGCTCACTAATGCGAGCCTGAGTGATATCACCCTCGCTGAATTGTGTAAAAATGTGACCCCGAACACCAAATGACTCATTCCTCACCTTTTTTTTGTAATGAGCTTTGGCTGTTACTATTCTGAGCCGTCTGTGTCACTATGGATTTTAAATCCGTTTGCTCTGCAGCAGCTTTTGAATGGGGCCCCTTTGTTGTGTGTCCAACGCAAACCCTCAGGGTTCACCTGCTACAGTAAAACCGAAGCCTGAGAAACGCCAGAGGAGAGGTGGCCGGGGAGCAGCCGAGCAGCTGCCTCTGATGCAGTCCGCTCGCACGCTCCGCTGGAAAGCCATGGGGCTGCTGCTGGCCTTTGCAGCAAATGTCAGAATGCATTTCAAAACTTTAAAGATCATCTGAGGGATATTCTCTTTGGTGTTCACATTTCAGCCTTCCCATGGCAAGACACCAAGGAGCAAGGGGCTTTCAGACATGCTGGGAGATATTTGCTCTAATTAGCTGGAGAGGAGGATAGTTTGTGCTGGTGTTATCGTTGGAAGGCTCTGTCTATATATAGACGCTCGCTTTATGTGTTTTTGAATTAGTTGTGAATGGAGTTCTAATGATGGAGGAGAAAAACAAATTGGGTAAACAGCAGAAGGGCCTCGGAGGTCTCTCACCTCATCTTACAGGAGGCAATCAAAACCTGAGCCCTGTCAGCAAATATATACAGCCTTCTCCAGTGTCATCCACTAATTTATTTCCACCACATATGCAAACCAATTTACTTTACATTTAAATGTGTTTTTTTTTTTTTGCATCAACAGTCCTTCTGTTGTGCTGTTCCTACGGGCGCATCATGTATAAGCAGCACTTTCACAGGCTAAATATAGCGGCGTGAGTGCAGGTCGGAAACACACTTCCTGTTTGGTCCGGAGTAAAACGCGCCGTCTCGGACCGCAGTGAGGCACCGCGCTCGGTCAGCGGAGACAGGCAACAACAACAACCGAGCGGCGGGATTGCTGGACTGCAGGGCAGAGAGGCACCTGTATCATCCTGTCCTCAGGCCTGAGCGCGAGGCAAATAAAAAAGCACACTTTTCCACTGTTAACGAGCTTCCTGAGTCTGACCTCCGCGTGAGTGTCGGGGTTTCCGGACTGCGACAGTGCCGCTGAGTAACAGCCCCCGTCTGGATCCGTCTCAGCCCCTGCTGTGAGGTAATGTCTCTGGGCCCAGTCTCTCCACACCGGTGCCGGTCCTGCCCAAAGTCTCAGCCCTGGAGCCACGGCTATTTGCATGTGCGGCATTGGCTATTTCCACTGCTCTGAGAATACTAAACGCCTTTGCCCTGCTGAAACCGCGGTCCCCTCCTCCAGACACATCGGGAGGCCTGATCTTCCCACAATGCCTTTTTGCCTGCAGGAGGAACGGCAGCCCCATGTAATGAGCCGAGGATAATCCAGCGGATATGAACGTCTGCAGTGGCACGATGTGTGGGTGTCTCGGCATAATTGCATTCTTTCCCGGGCTCTGCTGTTTAATTGAGGATGACAAGACACTGCAAACAGAAGAGGTCAATGGCAAATGCGGTTAAATGGCTAAATTGTTTTGTTTTAATGTCATAAATGTTTTTTTTATCCAGAAGTGATCATGCAGAGTGCAGTTATCTTTTGCAGCGCTGAATCAGAGTTAGAGTTGGGGCTTCTGGGCGTCACCCTGAACAAATCCAGTCATATTATTTATTATCTGAATATTTTTGTGGTTAATTCATAGACTCTGTGCTCCGTCTCTGGGAATCCTCAGTCTGTGACCTCTGAGGTCAAATGAATGCTGATATGTGGAGCGTATGAAAGAACAAACCCAGTACACACTTCTAATTAACTTCCCCCAAACACACTGAGCCTAAACAGTTTGCTTGGCTTCATTAGATTGTAGCCACTGGAGTTTCTTTCAGTGGAATCTGAAACTTTCATGACCCCTCAGACCTTGCGAAAATACAGAGTTGCCTTATTGTGTTTAAATATAAATAATTACCCTGAGAGTTTACAACTGTGTAGTTGTTTTATAGCTGAACTGTCTTGCCTCACAATGCAATGTCACAGATCACATCTTACACTGAGGGCTTGAAGCAGTTTGCCTGCAGAACCTTGCAGTACCTCTGACTTCCACATGGAGGCGTGACCTGGCAAGTGTGTTCTTCCTGGGGTTTCAACAGGAGCAGCTGGAGGCTGCAGGAGCTGGGGAAGGGTGGCATGGCATGTCTACTTGCAGGGATCTTCAGCATGGAGGTGCTGAGTAAAACCAGACCCATGGGAGGTCCAGCACATCCAATAAACATCATTTTATGAAAACATTAAAAACACTTAAATATAGTGTGAATGAGATGGGTAAGATATATAGGGGGTATGAGATGGACATATTCTCACGTCAAGCATTAATTCCTTCCAGGGG
Organism: Megalops atlanticus; assembly: GCA_019176425.1. Lineage (NCBI taxonomy): Eukaryota > Metazoa > Chordata > Actinopteri > Elopiformes > Megalopidae > Megalops > Megalops atlanticus. The sequence goes on from CM032886.1 coordinate 1,344,531, forward strand.
GAAAAGTTTTCAATCCCAAAGTTTTTACCGGAAATACCTGGTATCATCTGAAGGAAACTTGTGAACTTCGAGCCACTCTGTGTGTGCACTTGGGGGGATGAATTTGTCTGCTCAAATTGGACAAGGGTCAAACAGCAGAACCTCTCTACATCTGCTCTGATTGGACCAGGGTCAAACAGCAGAACCTCTCTACAACTGCTCTGATTGGACCAGGGTCAAACAGTAATAAAGGTCTTTGTGCCAACTTGTGCCTGGTTTAGGCCATCACGTCCAAAGAGATATGGGAGAAAGAACAATAATGTGGGACAAATGGTTTGTTGGTAAATGTATGTTTTATAGTTATGTAATGCTTTATCTTATGCTTCAGTAAGTTTTCCTGCCTCCTTCAGGTCCTGAGCAGCACCCCCCAGAGGCCCCGGGACACTGTGTTGAGTATCTAGATCAAACGTTTCTTTGTAGTCCTCCCCATAGCAGCACTTTGCCCGGGGCAGCTGCACAGCTGAGCCATGGATTACAGTCTCTTACAGCTGCTATTTGAGAGACCTTCCCCATAATAGAGAGGAGACACACTGCAGAGGTAATGCAGACATGAGCATAATTTGTTTTAAAGTGGTTACAACTTGCCAAGCACTGAGAGGGATTCCTTCATCTCTGTGAAATGTAAATGTTTACATAAAATCACTTGTGGAAAATCTGCCAGTCACAGATACATTATGATTGTATTATGTGTGTGTTGCCCAGCAACCAGAAATGGATGTACTTAGGGTAAATTTCAGAAACATTTGTTCTGAACTAAAAAAAAGGAAAAAAAAAACTTATGGTGGTGAAAGCGACATTTTATTGGATTTGAAGGGTCCATCTTTCAAGTGGTCATCTAGTCAGGACAAATTAACTACTCTACAACAACATTTAATTTTCCATTGCACATTTTTGAGCTTAATGGGAAAGAACAGAGAAAAAAATGACTTTAACGAGGCAACACCGAAGAGGAAAAACCAAAGTGATGTGATGAAAGGATTGGGCTAAGCTTTCCATTTCTACTTTTTATACTAATTGCTGCTTGAATTAAAAGAAACAATGGAGGCTCTTTTAAAGTGAAGTCCAGGAGAAACACTGAGAGTGAAACGTGCAGGGCCAAGCTGGAACAGCAGATAAAAGCTGACACTTACTGTGGTCAAGTGCCCTGCATGTCAGCGTTTATAACAGTCATTTCTGACATGACAGTTTTTGTATATTTCTGAAAATCTATGATATCTATGATACAAAAATTTGGCAAAGACATAAACCCACAGCATTATCAGAGGTTTGCTGTGGAAGAGCTGTTGGCAGCTTTGATCTTTGGATAAGCCAAAGGTGCTTGTTTGAGGTACCAGTTTGTGTGTTTTTTTTTCTGGAAATACAACACTCAGGGTCTGATTTTTTTTTCAGCAACCATCTTGCTCAGCTTTACTTGTTGGATTAGCTTACTGTAAAAACAGTTTTGTGGATTTCCAGGGACTGCTCTTTGATATAAAGCTGTCGGTATGAGTTACAAAGTCTGAAGAAGCCATGGGAGACACACTGCTGGGGATTTGATGCTTTTGGGCTTCATTTCTGCTTTTATTTAGAAGTTGGATTTCTTTTCCTTTTTCTTGGTTAATGGTCAGCCTTTCTACAACCTGATACACAATGGGTGTCCTATTTGTGTTTCTGTGTCTAAAACTAATGGTACTAAAGAGCAAAATGAAGGAAAGACAGAGCGTGAGAGAGGTTCTCCACAGCAGGTCTCCAAAGCAGTTCCACAGCCTGTCTGATTGCCTTCTGTAGCTGACTGTGGAACTGCCTCATCTCAAAGTGTCATTATGTGGAGAAACTGGCTGATGCAAGTCACAAAAAAGAGACAGAAGGAAGAAAACAAAACAAAAACAAGTATTTTACTGTGACAATCCACAAAAAAACCAGCCTTCTATGCATATACAGCCAACCTTTTCAAACAAAAGTCAGTCCCCTCCACCCACACACCTGTATTTACCTTGCCCTTAATTGGCAGGTGATACTAATTAACCAATGGCTGCTCACACAAAGACAATTAAGCAATTAACAATTAACAATCTGTTCAGAGGATATTGATTGACATGAGCTCAAATATTGAAAAGGTGGAAATTGTTACAACAGGGATCCTATTAACAAACATTTATCAAATTTACAGACAGCTAACAGCTTTTTGGGGGAAAGGTGAAGTCTCTCCTTCACTCATTTCTTCTATTTGTCTTTGTTATGGTCACATACATACACACACATGTAGGTTCCCCAGGCGCAGGAGCTATAGTTTCAGCCCTCATACTTAGGGTTTAAAGGGGTGGAGCCTAATGCAGGACAGGTTTTTAAATACATTTCCTTGAGTTCCATTTTCTGATGGATCTAATCTGATTTCAGATCTTCCATACCACACATTTTTCTAGTTAGTTGAAGTTGTATTACTGTAAATATGTAATCATATCACTTAAATGGCACTGGGTCGCTGTCTTTGATTTTTTTTTTGTTTCACTGTACTGTGTTTCAATAATATATTATTCAATTAATTTGTCATGTTTGAACGGATAACTTCATTCAATATGATATACTGTATATGAAATAAAATACCTATATGGTGTACTTGTACTGACATTTTGTAAAATGCCATTAATTCATCTTATCTGACCTTTAGAACCTTTTAAAATATTATTTTAACATTCAGAAGCCATGTTCAACAGCAGGGTCATAAAAGCAGTCCTTATTTAAACAACAACCCCTGATGTCTGATGGATACATTTCAGGGAAAGCATACTGGATTTTAACTCCTGTCTGAGAATCTTTGGGAGGACAAGGCAAGCAGAACCAATTATGTTTTTTGAACCAACAATTTAAAAGCGCATGTCCAGGCAATGGTTATGCAGACTGAACGGGACTAATCCTGCCTTTATACACCGTGATCCGCACTGAAGATCTTGACCTTTGAGATGTGAGTTTGAGTCCAGCACGGCTCCAGGCAGGCATAAAAATAAAGAGTTTTTTCACCTCTTGCGCATTCCGAAAGTATGCCACCCACGCAAATGAGCGGATTACTAAAAGACTTCTTCCTCCGAGCTGCAGAGAATTACTTTTCAGTGAGTCGACAGAAGAGATATATTGCATTTGCATGAACTCTGTGCCTTGTGGGGGTGGAAGACCCTCCAGGATCCCAGGCAGGACCCTGAATGGCTGGAGCCCCGTCTCAGGCTTCAGCTGAATGACATATTTATTTTCATGCTTGTGACTTAGTTGAATGATATGAAATATTAAGAGTTGCGTTGAATGATAAATAATGCTATTCCTGATCAGTCAGTCACATTTTTGTCATAGCAAAATATGAAAGAAGGCGACCTGGCGGTCTGACTGTGCAGACAGCAACAGGTGTGCAGAGTGGGAGGGATGTATCTGCATCAAACACCTCTCTAACAAAACACACATATGGCTATTCTCCATTTTATCCTGGTTTTGACTCTGTAACTTTAATCCAGTGTGTGTGTGTGTGTGTGTGCGTGTGTGCGTGTGTGCGTGTGTGTACGTGTGTGTGTGTGTGCGTGTGTGTGTGTGTGTGTGTGTGTGTGTGTGTGTGTGTGTGTGTGCGTGTGTGTGTGTGTGTGCGTGTGTGTGTGTGTATATCTGTGTATGGAGGATTGGGTTGAGCACCACTGATACACTGTGACCAAGGCAGTGGATCCTAAATATCTTCAGGTCATATCCAGCTGTTTAAAAGGATGCTGCAATACTTCAAATGTCACTTTAGATTAGGATTTCTCATAAAATTCTTGCCGTGAGATTTCATGGACTATTAAATTACACAAAACAACATCTTTCTAGTCAAAACAAATTAAAAAGAAGGCTTTTTACTTGAAAGGTTAAATGCCTGCATGTACAGCAGAGCTTTTACTGGTTTTTTCTTGTTTTGAAAAGTTCCCATCCTCCCTTGCAAATTCTGCCATTTACAATGTGACATTGTTGACTTATACAGTTGGGGCACATTAAGAGACCAGCTTGTCCTTGTCACCTGGGAATGGCTGGCGTGTGGGGTTTGGAAATAGACGCAGTGCGGCCTGGGAACAGTGCGGAAGGACACAGCGTTGCATGGGAAAGGAAGCAGATGTCCGTTGGGCCGATACTGCTAATTGCGTAAGAGAACTCTCTCTCTCTCTCTCGCTGAAATTGATAAGGCCCATACCCATGTCAGGGTGGGCGGGGTTTTTCAGCAGCCTGCTTCCTGTTTTAGCATAAAATGCCTTCTTTTCACGCTAAGCTGAAGGTTTCTGTTTGTCTCCACAGCAATCCTAGTTATATGTGACCAGTAAAACTCCAGATATAGACATGAACTAACACAGAGCTTTTTCCCTAACAAGGTAAGTGTAAATGGGGGTTTTTTAATTATGGGGGTTGGGGGGTGGGGGCTGCGCACTGCAGTACTTTATGTTTCATTGCAAAGGAAACAATGCAATGCATTTTTGTTCATTAACGGCAGTCATATAGTTTGCCAATTCTCATTTCAGCCTACAGTGGTTCTAATTTTTTGGACTATACTGTCATAACAAAAATGCAATTCACAACACATGTTATTTGCCTTCAGAAGAGCATGTACAATGAAAGTTCAACCTGCTGTATACTTTTCAAAGCTGTAATCTATTTAAAACACTGTTCCCAAGAGATAAATTCTTTATATATAAACTTGCAGGAAAGTGTCAAACCAAAGACTATAAACTGTCAGCTGTTACCCAAACAGCTCTGACAGCGTACTGGTAGAGTGTGTATGTACCAGAGTGTTGCTTAAAAGAACAAATGTAGCAGTGGCTATCAGTCCAATGCAAACCATAAACATGTTATTACAAACAATTATTTGTTTATGATATGACTTCTGAAAGATTTAGACAAACATTCTTTGTGATGTTTCAATGCACTGCATGCAACTTAGCTTCACAGACAGCATTCTGAGGATCTTGAGTTTGAGGTGTTTAAAAACTTGTTTTTTTCATACCTGTTTGACAGTGTACTGAGCTTGTTTCAGAAAAGAAACTACTAAACTACTAAAATCTAAACAAGGGTTTCAGAATATACTAAAGTTAAAAAAAACTTCAGCAACCTCAGGGAAGCAAATGTTTCTTTAATAACAGTGACTTTGAGGAGACAGCCGTTTCGCCTGTGTGGGCACACATTTTCTTCAGTGAGAAGCTCAGAAACAGATTCATTAAATCCACCAAAGCAAAATCAATTGAAGAATTTTCAAGTTATCTGGCTATCATCACAGTGTTAAAATGTTTGAGACAATTTCTAATTGATGGAGGATGATGGGGAAGGGAAGAAAGGGAATTATATTATTATCCCCAATTATGATTGCGATGTATCCTTCACAGAAAAGACCGACAGATACTGAGCCATGGAAAATCAGCTGGATTTCACAATATCAACCTACATTATCATTCTTTTGGCATCTACCGGTGGGTACTGAGACATGCTTTTCAACCAGTCAATATCAGCATAATCAAAATGAAATGATCGCCAAACATTGTCTGAATTGATGTTGCAATTATAATTTTGTTATTGTTATTATTATGTTTTATGTTATCATTATAGTTTATCATTACATTTTACATTGCATGACTGTGGAAGAGTATTATGGAAATGGTGACTTTGTTTTGGCTTTATTCTTCAAATATTATTTGATTCTGAAAATACTAGCTATTTCATCTTTTAATCCCAGAATGCAGACCAGAAAAAGGGATCCCACTGTGCCCCTAATACTGTTCCATGCATGATGCTATCAGAATAATAATTTAAAAATCAAAATTATGAGTCAACTATATAAGAGCATAGAAAAGTGATTTATTCAAACTGAATAGCAGTATAAGGGCAGTTCCAGGCAGTGTGAGACAGCACAGTTCTCCTGCTGGTGAGACGTCCATCTCACCACCAGCATGCTTGAAACAAAAAGGAATGACATTCAGCTAAGGAACAGCAAATGATGATAGCAGATGATCTCTGAGGGCAAGAAAGTTAAAGACTGGCAACATTTTTGCGAGTGCTGTTTTTTATACTCCCTAATAAATATCAAAAACACATTCTTCAGAGTGAGAGGCATGCAAGACAGTGGTATCAGCTCTTTCTCAATTCAGTAACAGAATAACTTACAGTGTGATAGAATACATTCTAGTGTAATTTGTTCATAAAGAACGTGTCAATTTGCTGACATTAAACACCCCTCTGTTGACAGTTTAGGATCTAATGGCTGTGTTGTTTGTGTATTCAATTCAGGTCTCGCAAAGACAAGTAATTCTTCATGTAACAGAACCGCATTTGAAAACCTTGTGCGTAATAACTGCACAGCCAGGTATAATGAATCAATGGCATCCATCAGCTATGAAAGCAGGTGCCCCTGGCCCACCACGAAAGTGTAAGTCATGCTATTTATGTGTGCTGTAGGTGCATTTATTGCGATCCTTTCTAATTTGTACCTTGTTAAAACTCAGTGTCTGTGCTTTGATCAGCATGAGACCACACAAGGAAGACCTTATGATGAGCTCATAACCAGGATGAGTAAGAACTGAAAATAACAATCTTTCCGGTCCATATATTTTTGTGACTTTTCATTGGAGATATATGACCTTTCGTTATGGGAAAGTTCGAAAGACTTCAATAAATCTTTACTTTCCAGTTCTCCAGGGTACTTTTTGTTACTTTACAGTTTACCTAATTAAATCACATGAATGCCCTTTTCTCTCAGTTAGTCATACCCACTCACACCGTGAGAATAGTTTGTTTGCAGTCCAGTGAAATACATTTTAATTTGTTAATATGCATTTCCATCCAAGGGAAGATCACCGATGCTAATGGACTGTTTGGATTATGCCGTCTATGAAAACCTCCACACACCCATGTGATTAGTGGACAATCGCTGACACATGCTGACCATCTGTTTAATTAGTCTGTTATTTCCTCATGTCTAACAGACCCTACTTCAGACTGAGTGTCTGTGTGGAGTATGTGGTCAATCGCACCAACTGTGTGGAGCCGTCCTTAAAGGACGCGATTTTCCTGGAGATCCACAGGACCTACTTCTCCCTGTGCGGCCGCAGGCAGGACCCCAAACTGCCCACCCTGCTGCTCCTCATCCTGCCCTGCATCATTACCACCTTCACCCTGCCCTTCCTGTGCGTGCACATCACCACCTGCGACAGGTTCCCCTCAAAACGCCCCTCCCCAAGACTCTGACACGCCTGGAATACCCCGCCCAGAACACCCCACCCCAGGACTTTCACACACCCAGAACGCCCTGCTCAAAACCCCTCCCCAGGACTCTGACACGCCTGGAATACCCCGCCCAGAGCACCCCACCCCAGGACTTTCACACACCCAGAACGCCCTGCTCAAAACCCCTCCCCAGGACTCTGACACGCCTGGAATACCCCGCCCAGCAAAGCAAGTTCACCACACCACACTCTCTCACTCAGCCATGAGGAACAACACTCTTTCACTGATGCGAGTCAGAATTTCGGACTAGTCTATACCATGTATGTACACAATGTTCTTCCATTTTTCTTGTGAGCAAAGACCTTTTTCAAATGAAAAGTGAGGTGGAAATGAGACATTATATGTTGAAAAAAAGCATTCTGGCAGGCATGAGGGTGACTAAACCTGTGCATGAACTGATGTACATGATGCTATGAAGAATGGATGTAGACAGAGAAATGTACTCTCAATAGAGCTTTAAAGCATTTAGAGTAGGAGCAGACTAAATGGTAATGTAATTCAACTTTGTACATAAACTGCCAAAGTCAAACTATAGGACCTTTAGGAGCTTCTACAGAGATATCTCAAACCTCTGGGGACAGGACTTAAATTAAGCTGTACTTTAGCTAGATGTCAAGAGGTCTTTTACAGAGTAGCTGCACTGGGATTTTGGTCCCAGTGATTGTGAAAGAACACTCTTGAATGAACTCCCAGACAGATTTGAAACACAAATGTTTATTTTCAAACAAATAATAAATAACAAATCTTTGAAACAGCTTGAAACAAGCTCTTTACAATTTAATAATAATTGCAGTTTGAATTACTATTAGAATACCTACCAGAATGTGTTTTATTTTATGTATTGTTAATGCTAAAGTAATACAATACCTACTATCAGTTCACATAAATGTATGTCTTCTTTCACTTCCAGGATTTAAATGCAATTAAATGCGGTTCAGAGTGCAGCAACTGTCACTTAAACCCTGACATGGCCCTCTGGCCTACCATTCCACAGAGAAAACCCCCTGATTTTCTTTGTAGTTACTGAAAATACAAACACGACTATTGTCTCCTTCTCAAGAACCTTTTGCATATCGAAACTGTGAGAGTTCTGCATCACAAGCACAGTGCAAGAAATAAACAAATAATATAATAAAATATTAACATCAAAATTTTCTTAAGTTCAACTGGGTAGTCTTGGAAACCATTATCAGACAACAAAATGGACGTGTGGTGCTTTAATGAACTATTACCAAGCTTGTGATTTACACTACTCCTTTCAGTCTCTGCCTGCAAAGTTTGAGAAAAACGGGCAAGAGGAAATGGCAGTATCTTACTTTAGTGTCTACAACAGCAGCCTCAGGTCCAAATGTACTCCTCTGAGAGTGGAGTTTTCCAGGCCTTTCTGGACTGTTTCCTTTTCCTGTGGGCCTCTGCCATTGGCAGTGTCGTGCTGTCCTTGCCGTGAGAACACGTGCACGTTCAGACACAAAACCCTCTCAACTCAGACCAGGAGAGATGGCTTTTAACTCCGCATTTTCCCAGTTTTGGGCAGCAACACGTCTGCTGCCATGGTAACTACCGACACTGTCCTAGACATGCCCGTCTCTCCATAGTGGCTGTCGTTCTGTCTGAGAGAAGGCCATCTGAATTTTCCCTCTGTGTCAGATCTCAGATAATATTGATTTAAGTCCTTCCATGCAAAGTCACAAGGACCAAGCCAATAGTTTGGTACAGTTTCGCCACATAGGGGAAAATATTCACTGGAAAACATTCTAGCGGAATACAAGGATCAAGTGATGACCGTCTTGCACTGTTTGTTGGGACAATGACACTAGATTGGTGTGTGTGTTGTGAGTGTTGAACATGTTAGCACAATTCTACCAAGGTAACTCTTTCACACATGAAATATGGGCATAAGATGCAAACAACCAAATGTAATAAATGACTTTTTGGAGAGGATAAAATGGACATTGGGCCTAAATCTCATGGTCTTAATCAAGTGGAAAACACAATGCACAGCCATCTATCTCAAGGAGGCAGAAACAGGCAACTCTAAACACAGAGCTCAAATCTTCCACAACTGAGTAAGAGGATGCAGATCCCTGCAAAACAAGGAGACCAGGGTGTGACGGTGACCAGGAAGGCTGCACAGCATTGTTTTTAGGATTTCAGACAAAGCATGCGGAGAAACCCACCAGAGTGAGAGGCGTTCCTGTTTTCCAAACCCAGTGTGCACTCACCACCATCTGGTCTGACTGTTCCGCTTGTCATTGTTGTGCCATTCAGTAATACACTGCATTGTGTGCAAACACAAAACCCTCTTGCCACTGGAGACCATAGTCTGATTCAATATCACCGTGATTTTATTATTTTAAACATTTAATGTCATCATAATGGTCGTGGAAATAATATTAGGCCTATATAACTGTGTATGCAAATCCCCTCTCACCCCCTCCCTCCAATATTCAGTAAATCAGACGCCTCCTTTTCTTTTGGTGAATGAGAATCTTACAGACATGTGTGGTAGAAAAATGTTTTTTTATACAATTCAATTTGTAGTTAGCTCATGTCCTATTGTTCAGTCGGGCAGCAGTTTGTTATCTTTGGAAACAGTGGGTCTGAAGCAGCCCCAGTTCAGAACTCCCACAGGGTTCAGAGTCCCACAGGGTTCCATCTCTGTCCCCTGTTTCTCTGCAGTTATATGCCTCCACCAGGGCAAATAAACTAGAAACACAAGCTTAGCTATCACTGCTATGCTGATGGTCATAAATCCTTTTGTGCCAAAGACCTCAAACATCAGCTTTCACCAAAATCCTGTTGGACTGTCTGATGGTCGCTAAACACTGGATTACACAGAATTTCTGCAGGCTAAGGTGTGGCAGGTCACTTCAGCTGGCAGCAAAATAAACATTTCCATGGAAAACGGTTCATCCTCTTCCTTTCAACTTGGCAATACTGTTTATAAATACTGTTCTATAATACTGCTCTTTTAAATCCAACATTATTCAAGTGTATCTAAGGTGTCATTTCTCAACCTGATACGTTACTAAACTCAGGGTCATATTAACTCTTTCATGCAACAATAAAACTTCATTCTTTTATCACCTCTCATTTGTGTTATTGTGCTCATTGCTCTTAAGCTTTGGATTTTGAATTTACCTGCGCTGTATTTGGACTGCATTATCTGTGGGTTTCCAGAAAATCTCTGCGTACTTTTGTTATTAAAATAGTATTAAGATGAAATTCATATCATACCACATCCCAGAGAAGTGATGTAGTCCATGCCACTCCCCCTCACATTCTAGCTGTAGGACACACAGGGACAAGAGTAGAAAGCTCTTCACTGCTAGCAGTCTCTGCATCATTTTTAGGAGTCCAAAAATATCAATTTTGCGCTAATTGGTTTAAGACCATGAAGCTTTGGCCCCACTGAGATCATAATGTTACCGTGGAATGCCTAATTCCCCTGCACCCTTCATTAAATTTATACAAAAATCCCAATATAAACCACTTCTTTGGAGCACTGACATGAATCAGGAAAAGCATAATCATCTTACCTGTGTTTGATTTGGCAGTTACTATTTGCATTTGACAAAGACACAGTCACTGTTAGCCTCTATCTTCTCTGCTAAACAGACAATTTCTTACATGGACAGCTGCATCAAATGAAAGTTAACCAGCAGAATGAATCTTTGAATCTTTGCTGGGAAACTGGTTAATATTCCTTTCTGTTACTGTGTCCTGGTCCATCAACTTTCACCTAAAGCAGAGGCATCCTGCTTGTCAAAAGAGCAAAGCCACCTCTACGCTTCACCTGCCACCTGTCACTCCAGGTCTGAAACCTAAAGGTGGTTTGATTCTGCTTACCACAAAGCACTTAACCGTTACAATCTCTTAAATGTCCAGTTATATAAGGCTTTTTGGAAAAGGTTTGGCCCAGGCTGCCCAGTTTATGAACTAAAGTAATCATACAGCCGAAGTTGACGTTTGTTTAATTTTGGAGTTCTTGTGTGATTAAATGCTTTATGGTAGATCTTCCTCAGTGTTAGCAGATGTCATAATAACTTGTGTCATTGGCCTGCTATACACATGCAGCTGCACATCAGGAATAACAAAAAGCTCAGGAGTGCGGCTGATTACAATCTAAAGGGAAGGTTTATTTTTTACTCTCCAAAGCACAACGTACAGCAGTTTGTGGTGAGAGAAACGGCTCGTCAGTGTTACTTAGAAAATGACTGGAGCTTGGGAGCATACAAAACAAAGGCTCAGTGTGGATGGCCTGTGAAGCAGGCTGTGTGAAAGGTATTTACATTCTTAAAAACTCTGCATTTTCATGGCAGAACAACACCACAGAGCTGTTACTATTTGTTCACTATTCAGGGCGATGCCACATTGAGCTAGATGTCAAAAACGTGTCATTCTGCTAGAGTTCAGCTTCACTTCTATGTTGCATAACTTGTTTTCAGTTGGCACACTGCACTGATTCCGGACAAAAAAATAAAGATTCAAATAAATAATAAAAAAAAAAGTTTCCTAAAGGATTTTGATGACATAATGCTAGAAATGTTACCAATGAGAGGAATAGACATGTATCTTTTTAAACCTCATGTTGATTATTTTTCAACACTATTTTAACTCAGTTAGCTGTCAAGACATTTCTTGGTTTCCATCGGTGGCTGTATTCTTTGTAATGAGAATGGAAATGAGACAGGACCAGTGTCTGCAATGGAAGAAAATCTCTCCAGTCATTTTCCTGGCAATGTCATGTTTCTCACATGGTACATGTGTCCATAAAAACATTTTAACATGTAAAACACAGGGCAGCCCCAGACCTAGGCCCACGCATCGATGGCTACCCCCATGGCTTCAGACAAGTTCAGCAGGTCACAGATTGTTCCCCCAAAGTGAAACGGCAAAGCACCGGTAAAACTTCATTTAAGTGGTCACAGTTCAATTCATCCATGCAGTGACTCCTCTGTTAGATTCTGATGTCTACATCCAAAAATCGTCTTGTCTGTACAAGGTACATATTAAAATCTATCTCACAAAAATACCTCTCTGTTAAAATTCATGCATTATTTTCAGTGCATTATTTCGGGGCAGTTGTATCAGAAGGAGGAAAAAAGAACTGCCTTCAGCAGAGAATCAGTAAGTGCATGAGAACCATGGCGGTGGTCCAAAGTGCCGAGCTAAGACAATTGCACAGCGTAGCCCTATCTCCTCACCGAGAGCTTTATCATTGGTTCTGACATCATCATGGCCACTGAAATGAAGAATTACCACAACATTCCATCCCTGTAGGTGACACACAGAGCCCAAACTGCAGGTAAGTTCTCCAGTTTGGGTTTCTCTGGTTCTGGGAGAGGGTCCACAGTAAAACTGCAGCTCTGCTCCCGATGCAATCAGCCCCACTGCCACACACTCTCCCCCTCATTGCACTTGCGCCCATTACCCATATAGCGATTGGTTGTGCCTGACAGTAACCGGATCAGAACACATTTTGGCCTCTAGAAAATAAAGGAGCAAATAAATACGAAAGAAGCAGTCCATGTCTTGCACTTTATGACACACAGAGTGGATAGTCACCTTAAACAACTGTAGACCAAAAAAAGAAAAGAAAAACAAAGAAACAAAACAAGGAGTGTACATCCCTTATAGGTCCATGTATGAAGGAACGATTCACACACGTATTATA
>CM032886.1:1360000-1382500 GCA_019176425.1 Megalops atlanticus
TCAGTCTCTAACACAGAAGGGTTTGAGGGTTTGTGAATACAAATTAGAGGCTGTTGTAAGTTCTCTACATCTAATGTGAAGTACTAAAACGTGCTCAGCTGTGTTTCGAGCGGAAATAAGAGCACCTCCATTCTCTGTACTGTCCTGGACATAAAGTGCAAAATGCTGGTGTGTAGTATTTCAAATCAAAAGGATTTGACATTCCAGTGATGAATGAAAATAAGGCAGTGGATGCATTGTGATAAACCTGTCAGGTTGCAGTATTTGGGAAAGCTAAAGACCCAGGTGTGAGATGGGAATTACTCTACCGTCCCGATGTGTAAGAAGGGCTCTACTACATCTCCTGCAGGTGTAAGAATGTAGCCTGCTCTGTCTCCCCTAACGTGAGATGGGCTGCACTCTGTCTCCTCTTCTTTATGATATCTTTATGATATCTCATATGATATTCACATGGACATGCTGAGTGATGCAGACTCACTGAGCAGAACTGAGACTGAGCTGGCAAACCCAGGCAGCTGTGACCAAGCCGCCTGAGCTGAGATTTTACCAGCTGCGGTTTCACTCACACGACCACATCCCCCGGACAGGACAGCCTGTACCTCCCACACTTACGAGGTGATCTGAGTCTCCATGAAGATGAGGATGAAGACCAGGAGGGCTGGGATCACAGAGGCCCCCATCATCCACACAGGGAAGGGCTGCTTGTCCCCGAACGGGCTGATGAACCAACCGCGCTTGTCCGGGGACGTGACCGAAAAACCAGACGGAACATTCAGCTTCTGCAGCCGCAAGAAAGACGATACCAGTCACACCCTGGGGCTGGCTCACCACGGCAGAACAACACAGAACATGGGGCCAGTGGATCATACTGGTAAAACGGGTCAAAAATGATCCGAGCGACATTATGATGGGCCCTTTAATGGTGAGCTTTTCTTGATCTGAGGAAATGAAATAAGCATGAGTCGCGACTGGGGAGGGGCGTGTTTACCTGTGTGTAGGTGTCAGGGATGGAGTAATCCACAATAACAGAAAACAGGATAGAGATGGGAATCCCAAAATCCCCAATGACTCTTCTGGCCTGTAGAGCAGAGAGAGGAGCATGGTTAGCCTGCCTGCAGCTGTGAGCTCAGAGAGGATCCGGTCCTGCCGGTACACTCTGCCAGGACACACACAGTACCTTCCCGCCCAGGAAGCGGCTGTTCCTGAACTTCCTGAGGAAGTACGCCACGAAGAAGGTGCCCAGCATCAGCACCAGGGACAGCAGCGCCGTGTTGGGCTGGTTCAGCAGGGGTACCTCCGTTGGGTCGTCCCCAGCGGACAGGTTTACAAACCCCACGGCGGGCTGTGTGCTGGGAGGGGGGTAGGTCTTCATCAGGGGGTGCTCGCTGAACACCTGCGGGGGAGGGGCCACACACTCTCAGCACTTTTGAGCAGCTCAACCCAACCACAGGTATTATAAAGTGATCAACGGAAACAAAAACATACACACAATCATTTACAAACACTTCAACAGCAATTACAATACACATTAACAATATTAAACACACTCATTAACCACAATGACTACATCCATTCACAAAGATGGACAGACGATAATCAACTGTTATCTACAGTGGATGACACCATAGCTTCCTCAGGGGAGGGGAGAGCTGTTTACCTTGATGAGCTTGGAGAAGGTCTCGTAGATGAAGATGAGGGAGATGAGGAAGGCGAAGATTTCCTGGGTGAAGGGAGAGATGTACCGAACCAGGAAGCTCCCCTCTGCTGCCACGATGACCAGCACGATGAAGATGAGCCAAAACCCGATCCACACCCGGCCCGTGAGGTACTCAAACCCCTGTACCTGGCAGAACTGAGACAGACAGACAGGCAGACAGACAGACAGGCAGGCAGGCAGACAGGCAGGCAGACAGGCAGCCAGACAGACAGACAGTTAGAGGACACTGCAGAGCAGAGTAACAGGTATGTAGCTTTAATCCTTAGTGCTTTTATCACTGTGAGCTGGTTTTGTTGTTCTGTGGATGCTGTAGATGTAGGTGGGGCAGGTACCTTGTAGAAGGCCTCCTTCAACACACACACACATGCACGCTCATGCATACACGCACACACACACAGGTGAGGCGGGTACCTTGTAGAAGGCCTCCTCAAACACCAGCAGGGGCCCCGAGAAGCCGATGATGAGCAGTGGCTGTCCCGCCAGCAGGGAGAAGAGAACCCCGAGTGTGGCGGTGGACACGATGAGCTCCGTCACTCCCATCATGCCCTGCGTCTTCTCTCCTGCAGAGGGCAGCACTCTGATTGGCCTCATATGGGAGTGGGTGTGGCATTGCATATACATCATATAGGAGCACTCACTGTTACAGCGTGAACCGTAACTAACAGGAAAACTGCATTTATGTGCTTGTGCTTGCTGGTTTTTTACTCATGTCAGGGATGGGTTTTTGGGTCTCCCCTGCATCGGCCCGGGGCGCCCCACACTCACCCAGCAGCCCCCCGAAGGTGATGGTGGGTGACAGAGCGGCGAAGTAGATGAAGATGACGGCGGCAATGCACTGCGTGTCCATGGCGTCCTTGATGTCGCTGATGTAGTGGGGGTAACGGCGGCGGATGTCGTGGATCAGACCCCCGAACGGGATCCCCGAACGCTTCAGGGGGTCCACCTCCAGCTCCTCCTCCTCCTGCTCGTCCAGACTCACCTCTGCAAGGCAGACACCCAGCCCCACAATTACAGCCGCTCACAGTACTTCAGGGGTTTTTGCACACACATTACATCTTATCCAGAGCAACTTACAACTTACATAGGTTACCTTTTTTATCCATTTATACAGCTGGATATTTACTTAGGCAATTCTGGGTTAAGTTCCTTGCCCAAGAGTAGTGTGCCCCAGCAGGGAATCAAACCAGCAACCTTTGGGTTATGAGCCCTGATATTTTCCACTATGCTACACTGTCATCCCATACTGAAATATGTGAAGAGCCCTTTCCATTACAACAACAGCCTGATGTGGAGACAGTCATTTCCAAACTGGAGGTGTGTCTCTTTCACAAATCTGCTCGTTTTCTTGGAGGCAGATCCTGAGGCAGGCACGGTGGGAGGGTGAGCTCACCCTTGGTCTCGCTGTCAGGCCCCGCTGCGGATGTCATGCACTTCTTGTTCTCTCTCTCCTTCCTCTTGCGCAGCATCTGCTTCTGGAAGGAGGCCACGGTCTTCAGCAGGTCCTTCCCCTCCACGTCCGAGGGCGGGATCACGATGCTGCAGTCCAGGAACTCATTGATGCCGTTCAGGAGGTCCTGCCGGTCGTCAGCGAAGTAGGCCACCTCGTGGAAGTTCTGCCACGCAAAGAGGATGATGGGTACATGTTTCTATACATGGCACGTCTGCCTCTCTCTCTCTCTCTCTCTCTCTCTCCGTCTCTCCGTCTCTCTCTCTCTCTCCCCCCCTCCCCTCTCTCTCTCTCTCTGTCTGTCTCAGCGTTACATTGTTATGTCAGTGTTTCCTCTCAGGTTTCATTGAACGTGTTTTACATCTGTACCTGGTTTGAACTTTCCCGACATTTAAATGCAGCATGTTTTACTTTGGAAAAAGCGAAGCAAAAACAATGAAGAAATAAATCACCCTGCCAGCTTCCCTGAAGGTGAAACAAAATCCCCCCATACAGACCCTGCAGACTCATTCACCCACAAGTATGACAGTACATGAAGAGAACTGCAGTCTCTCTCATTTTCTCTCCTCTCACCCTCTCTCCCCAGGTACCTTGTCGGACATGAGTGTGGAGATGGAGCGGCCGATCTCATGGTAGTCCATGTTGGTCTGGCTGGGTCCCAGCAGCACGAAGAGGAAGCGCACAGGGACCGGCACCTCCAGGACAGACTCCAGCAGCACAGACTCGCTGAGCCTGACGAAGGCCATGGCCGGCTGCTCCAGAAACTCCACACAGCCTGCAGGCCACAGGAGAGGTCAGCCAGACCACAGCACCACCACCTCACAGAATCACTCACAGCATCACCACCTCACAGCATCACTCACAGAATCACCACCTCACAGCATCACTCACAGAATCACCACCTCACAGCATAGCATCACTCACAGAATCACTCACAGAATCACCTCACAGCATCACTCACAGAATCGCCTCACAGCATCACTCACAGAATCACTCACAGAATCACCTCACAGCATCACCGCATCACCAACTCAGCATGACCTGCATGGAGCCTCAACTGCCATTAAATGGTTATTTAAACTGTTATATTATTAATAAGAAATTTATTTAAAATTTTATTTTGCTACTGATCAAAAGGATACTGATATGAGTGAACCAGTGTTGATAAAATTTATACCTTAAAATTCAATATGTAAATGACACATTTAACCATACAGGCCATGATAACGGTAAAAATTCCAAACTTGCGATGCTGCATTGAATGGTAGCCCAGGTAAACATATATGTTTACATGAAGAGCCGGGCCGGCTCCCTGAGAAAGCAGTGCTAATGTCAGCCAGTGTCATGAGAAAGCACAGAAACATGGCCATTTATATTCTGCACTGTGCTCTAGTCATAATCATTTTCATTTATAGTCATTTCAACCGGCCATACTGAAAATCTACAGTCTTTAACACACATCAAGTTTATACGGATTAGAAAATCAGAGACCATTTTTCTCTTCAGAACCTCTGTGGCTCGCTGTCAGATCTGAGCAGCAACACCACAGTGATGCTGAGCACTTTCATTCTCTGCATTAATGACAGGCTGGTCTCAGATGCTGTTGCCATCTTTGCGTAACTTTGGCGACTGCCGATAGGAAAAGCACACAGGCATTTCAATCAGCTTTAGTGTCACAGTAAAGTTCTTATAATATCCCTTTATCTGCCCATTATCTTCCATTTTCTGCTCAGCGGCGCTTGTTAATGGTGACTCACATGGCATCCGTCACATCTCACACCATTTACCATCAATAAAGACAAACACTCACTGAGTCAGTGCAAGTTAAGCTCGACAGTCAACACTGCTGTTGGGCATAACCAGGTCTACATGCCCACTAGTGCCCACCACAAAAAAATAATAACTGAAAAAAAAATATATATATATATCTTAGAAATCGGAATCAGTATTGCACTGACTATCTCAGAGACCTCTCATCTGGGCAAAATGTCCCGCTCTGTCGCGACTCTGTCATGGCTCTGTCACTAGGCTAGGGTTAGCTTACCCACTAAGACCACGGTGGCCTCAGCATCCTTGGGGATCTTGGACAGGAGTTTCAGGGACCTGGCAGCAGGGTGAGCTTCAGCAGGAAGGGGGTGAAGCGCTTTCTTTCGTTAACAGAAAAGAGTGGCAGTAAAATGTCAGCTGAAACCGCAGTCATGCGTGACTAACACTAAAGCCGGGCAGCCCTGGCACGAAGCCCACACGTGTGTTTCTCCATGGCAACAGTTTCCAATCAGCTCGTGTGAGTGTGTGTGTGTGTGTGTGTGTGAGAGAGAGAGAGAGAGAGAGAGAGAGAGAGAGAAAAGAGAGTGTGTGTGTGTGTGTCTGTGTCTGTGTAAGAGAAAGAGTGTATGGTGTGTGTGACTTTCTTGTATCTCTAAGACAAAAACTTGCAGAGCCAGATATGACCAGGTTAGCTACCAAATGTTAAATCACTTTAAATCAATTTAATATGACTGGATTTCTTACTTTTATGAGCTGTTCTCAATTTGCCAAAACTTTTCAGCCATGGGGAGCATTAAAAGTTTCACAGTTAATGCATCAAGAGGCTTTAACAAGAAGCACCTGTGAGCTTACTGAGGGGCTAACTCAGTACATGTGGCAGCGCAGACTCCGTGATCTCGCCACAGTAACTGCCCTCATGCTGAGCATGAATGGTGGTGTTCTAATGCATCGCCACAGACCTCCAATGTATCCATGCACGAATGTCACGCGAGGAGCACCTGACAGTCACATGTGAATCCCGACACCGAGCCGTGATACCGATCACATGACTAAGCACTGTCCGCATCCACCGTTCCATTCACCAGCCCCTATTCTTTTTTAGTCATGTGATCAGAATCAGAGCTGACAGCGGGTGCATGAGATGGCCAGGTGTCCCCTCACGCGCCGTTCAGCACGTTGTCACCGTCTGCGCGAACGCCTCAGAGACCCGAACCCGTGGCGAAAGAGCGTGATCGCTCTGCAGCACATACACGGCACAATTGGCAGACAACTCACAAACAAGCTCACAAACACCTCTTTCTCGTGCTCCGCGCCCTTGGTCTCCCGCAGCTCCACGTGGTCCTCGGTCACCAGCGGCAGGCTGGTGTCCGGCAGGTGGTTGTGGTTTCGGTGGAAGCTGGTCAGGCTGTTCACCGAGTGGTTCCGCGGGAAGAAGCCCTCCTTCTCATCGTTGGGGTGGCTGGAAAAAGAGAGCGTGGCTTTAATATGCAGTCGAACCCAGGACCGGAAGAGTCACCTACTCACTTTGTTTGCACACTTGGCACACTTGAGTATTAGTGCCTTAAGACCAGGGGCTGGTGTAACAAACATGTGTTACAGTTTCATATTGAACTGTGTGCTTATTAGTATTTGGTGGGAGTATTTGTATGGCAATGTTCAGTGCATGTAAGTGTAATGCAGGTACATGCAACTCTTTATTTTAAAGCCAATGGTAAAGAATCAAAGATTTTATCTTGTCACCTGCACATTTATTAAGCTAGTGCTAATTATTTGTGGGTATTAAACAACCCTGAACAAATAGAGCAGGCCTGCTAGGCGCTTGACACATCTGAACACAGCCCCAAAACACACACACTCTCACACACACACACACACACACACACACACACACACACACACACACACACACACACACACACACACACACACACACACACACACAGGATTTCATCACCAGCAGGTGACATCACCAGTCCCATTACACGCCAGCATAGCCGGCTGCCCAACGTTTACAAAAGCACGCGAAAACAAAGGAAAAAGGTGTGACACAAAAAAATGTCACTTTCCACCGAGTCCAAGAAAGATCTTTAAAGGGGAACAAGTAACGCATGACTTCAGCTACACTGCACCTTGATGTAGTTCTTTCCACATCATAAATCTATCCTATCTTGGAATTGGGGAACAATTAGAGGCATTTTCCCATGGAAAATGAGTGGGACTCTGGGATATGCTGTGGAGGGGTGGCATGTGTCCGGGCCTAACAGTGGAACTGCAATAAACAGCAGCTCCTCAGGGTGTGACACTGTGCTTTTGGGCTCTTTTTGGGCTGTTTTTGGGCTGTGTAAAGCAGCAGCTGAGAACCCTGAGAACCACTGCACATGCCAGCATCTGGTCCCGAAGCGTGGCGCATCTTTTGTGTGCCGGATCATAACTCAGATCGCAGATTCAGTCAGTGTACATATTAAATCACACACATCACATACAAACACAGACACAGACACACACACATGCACCACGCACACACACACACACACACACACACACACACACACTCACACACACACACACACACACACACACACACACACACAGACACACTGAGAATAGTGAAGGAGAAAAGAACAGCATAAACTGAGGCATGAGTCACAAGTGCAGATTAGTGTGAATGAGATCACCAGGACTCACCAGGGGGGCTTTAACACCACAGCAGTAAGGAGGAACACCTTACACTTTAATTCCCCGGAAACCTCATATTTCAAATTCCAGCCGTTAATTGTACCCCTATATATTATTCAGATATATAGATCAGAGGTGTTAGTGCCACAACAGGGTACCGTTCTGACAGAACTGAGAGCTCCTGGAGGCTGCTCTGGACCAGGGTCAGGTGTGGACTGGGTAAAAAAGAGAGGATTCACATTGATCCCCACTGAAAGACAGGACAGCAGTATCCGTGGGATATGGGGGGGAATGTATGCCTCACACCAATGAGTGGTCAGCACTGACCTGTGTTTGAGAAGCAAGGCCCTGAGCACGTTGGCACGGTCCTCGGCCTTGATTTGGTCGGAGATGATCATGGTCTCCACCACCAGGTGTGCGATGCCCGGCAGGGTGGTCTGCTCCAGGTCTAGCAGCACGGCACCTGGGGGGGCACAGGTGTACATCTGGCTTCGTTCACATATTTCACAGTGACTGAACATTACGGTGAGGTTTACGGACTTCGCTAGCTATGACGTCCAACAGCCATAAAAACCACGTAGGTGTTCAATTTACAACACCTGGCAACTTAACTGTGGCACGCTGCTTGGACAGGGATCAGTAAGGCATGAATTCTGGCGATAAAGAAAAAATTTCAGAAAAAGGCGAGCCCCCTCACCACCCCCCCCGTTAATACTGGCTTAATAGAGGCAGTTCTCGCAGCAGCATCGGGAGAGGATTCTAAGCGGGGCGCCTGTGTTGCTGCGTTGCCATGGACACCCTCCCTCACCGTGGGTGATGGTCCTGCGGAGCTCCAGAAGGCTGCGGAAGGAAAGCGAGGCCACGTGTGGCTTGCCCCAGCGGTCCGTCTCCTCTTCCACATCCTCCTCAAACTTTATCCAGCGCGCTGTCTCCTTCCAGCGCATGTCCTGGTTCTTATCCACGATCAGCTCGTTCAGCTCCACGAAGACCTGGAGCCGGCCGCACCAGAACATGTCAGAGAGGGTTAGGGATAGCTACAGACGAGGACAAACACACAGCAGGGGCTTTTGCTTTTCTGTTGTGTTTTACTTCACAGAGGGTATGCCAAACTCAAAGAGAGGAGATTTGGATGCACTTCCAGCTGACACAAGTCCAACTGGGTGCTCTGCTTAAATTCTGTCCAAGAAAGTGAGCTAGGCTTGTCAGAGAGAAGCCAGAATGCTACACATGAGCAGACACAGGATATTAGTCTTATTGCCCTCATAATTTAGTTTCTACTTATTATTTCCTGAATTTACAGCATGCATTTAAATGAGCTGAGGTTCTAATTTTCAAGACTCAAAACAATTTATTTTGTCTTGTGATAGCATTGCACAGGACCGTACATCACAGGCAGAAAAACAGTCCTCTCTGATGATAAACTGAAGGTTTGTGTCATTAATCAATGAATTTTTTTTTCTCTGAGCAGAAACAGCTTGCTGGAGTCAGTACGTCGATAGGAAACCAGCAGAGGCAAAGCTCAGTGAACTGGCATGCCCCCTATGGTTTAAGCCTTACTGGCTTTTATCAGCAGATGTCATTTTAAATATTGAAATTGGCTTGTGCGAGGCAGCTGGAAACTCAGGGTCCACTTTCCAAATGCAGGCAAACTGCCATCTGATCCATTTTCTTTGGAGCGAGAGCTGCGCTCAAAGAGTTTGCGCACAACGGAAGGTACGTACACTAACCAGAAGGCTACCAAAGCATTATCTGTCTCAACTTCAATTGCACACTGTGATCTGTGTGCTTAGTTTGTGCTCGCAGGAAGGTGGGCTGGTTTGAGAAAGCCACTGCGGGACAGAGGGTCCTTCTCTCACCTCGTGGACCTTCTTGTCTGACTTCTTCCTCTTCTTGATGCTGGAGGACGGGGGCGAGCTGTTGCTGGTACGGGTCATCTGGTTACGGGACGACTTCTTCACCAGGTGACGCCTCACCCCGGGGTTGTCCTCGAACCGGTGACCTTTCCAAAATGACACAGAGAGCGTGAGACACCTAGGCAGGAGCTCTTAAAAGTCACAATGACCATTTCTACAACATGGCGCAATCAGTGGAAAAATAAGTTGGAGAGCTTCATCTAATAATGGTGAATAATAAATTTGATTTACATTGTATTCTTTACTACATATTCTATCACTTATGTTTTTCACCTTCTGATAAAAATGAATAGAAAGCAAATGACACAAGATTTAAGTGTGGGGAGGGAAAAAGAGTTGTTGTTTTGGGTGGTGAGGCCAAAAGGCCTTTAAAAATAAGGATATGATTCAGCCCACATCCCATATTTTATTTAATTTATGATAATGGAAGGGGCATATTTGTGAAAGGCTGTCCTCTTGCCAAGCGAGGCACTGTATGCTGGTGGACGGTGCCACAGGGTCCAGCTGTTTCCTCTTATCAGTGCGGCCGCAGGAGGAGAGGTAAACCAACTCCTGAAATAACCCCTCTTCCTGCTTCCTGCCAACTCTCTCATCTTTCTTAACCTTGGGTTCATTTCTTTCCCTTGTTTTATTGTGGCTCACAGTGAAAGCCATGATCACATTACTGCAGGTTTCACAGTGAAAGCCATGCTGGCATTACTGTGCAGCTCACAGTGAAAGCCATGCTCACATTACTCGGCATTACACAGTGAAAGCCATGCTCACATTACTATGAAGCTCACAGTGAAAGCCATGCTGGCATTACTGCGCAGCTCACAGTGAAAGCCATGCTCACATTACTATGAAGCTCACAGTGAAAGCAATGCTGGCATTACTGCGCAGTTCACAGTGAAAGCCATGCTCACATTACTGCGTGTTACAGCGTGAAAGCTATGCTTACATTACTCGGCATTACACAGTGAAAGCCATGCTCACATTACTCGGCATTACACAGTGAAAGCCATGCTTGCATTACTCGGCATTACACAGTGAAAGCCATGCTGGCATTACTGCGTGGCTCATGGTGAAAGCCATGCTGGCAGTATTGCATGTTCCTGTGAACAGGTTATGTCTAACATGTGGAAGTGATGCATGGAGGTATTTTGGCACGGCCTGGTCTCTGCTCAGCAGAGAGGGGCCTGGAGGGCATCAGTTCAGCAGGTGTTTAACATCCCTCTTAGTACTTGCTGACTATCTGCTCCAAACATCTGAAAAGCCCTATAAACTCAAGGACCAGATGCAAAGAGAACCAACCGAGCGCTTGATCACAATAACAAAAACATGCTGCCATCTTCAATACCAAAATGAGTGTTTTTCTCCCCTGTTGCTATCTGTGGATCTAATCTTTACAAAATAGTCCACAAAATAAATATAAACTCCTTACATTCAACATGGGGGGTATGAACACAAGGCAAAATGGCAGGAATGAAGCGTCTAACCAGCCACTCCCCCTGGAGCCCAGAAGCTGCACGAAGGGCAGGGATGAGATCCGACAGACCAATCAGAAGCACCTGAGTCTGAGAGCGGGTCAGGGCTCGTGGGAAATTCACTGATTAGCACTGTCTAGACTCAGCAGCAAAACAAAACAGCTCAAGGACCCAATTATCTTCCCAGACTTAAACTTGTGAGCGTGAGTGAAGACGTTTAATAAGTCCTTAATCTGCAGACAAGCCCGAACTGTTTCATCAAGCCTATCTCTTAACCTTCAGCTGAAGTGCGCCCAGGCTTATTATTAAGTGGTCAAAACAATGTCACCCAAAAACATGGCAACTTGTCAATGGAATTCCTTCACGCTTGGACAGCCAAGCACCTATACCGGGAGGCAGAATGGGGGAGACGGGGAGCCTGGATCATTAGCAGCTGGAAGAGCCGTGGCATTTCACCCAGGGCTCCGAACCGCCTCGATTCCTATAGCAGGAAAGCTGAGAATAGGTTTGACATTAATTAGCTTGTGTTTCACCACATGATCAATGCCGCAGCTCGCTTCCAAGATGCCACTAATCAATCAGGAATGTCACATCAATCCGTAACGGGAGGATTTCTCCCTGCTAACATCACAATCTCCATCAGCTGAGAGGGAAACGGCGCTGCATTCTGCAGAAAGATCCATCACCGCAGCTCCTTATGATCCATCACTCAGTGCAAGCCCAGATGACAGCGATGCCAGTCGGCTCATCTAAACAAATTACATCATCACCACTGCCTGCTTCTGGGACAGAAGTGAACGCTCACGCTGACGGATCGGTATCTACAGGAACAAAGTATACAATGTTCAAAAAAGCGGTTCCAAATTATTATCTGCCTTAAAGGATGTCATAATGAATGAAATTACAGCAGTCTGGCTGAACACATACAGTGCAAATGCATTGCTGTGGCTTTGTTGCATGGATGTGCACTCAAAAACACACACACATATACACATGCATGCACACACGCGCGTACACACGCACACAAGCGAATACTCACGCACACACACACACACACACACACACGTGCTCTCACTTTGTGAGATCACACACTCGACCCCTCCGACACTTCTACGCCAACTTACTGGTATTTTCGGGGCTGGAGCCCAGGTGAGAGTGGATGGATTCCAAAAGATCATAGTCCTCAAAATCCAGCACAAACTCCTCAAAGTCTTCAAAACCATCCAAGCTGAAGCATCCCAGTCCATGGCCTTCTTCTCCCCCGAAATCCTTCCCCTTCTGTGACCCATCGCGGTGGTGCTCTCTGTCCGCGTTTCTGTGGGTCTCTCTGTTTGGCGTGCCGTGGGTCTCTCTGTTTGGCGTGCCATGGGTCCCTCTGTCCGCGTTTCTGTGGGTCTCTCTGTTTGGGGTCCCGTGGGTCTCTCTGTTCGGGGTCCCGTGGGCCTCTCTGTCTTTGGCCCCGTGGGCCTCTCTGTCTTTGGCCCCGTGGGGCTCCTTTGCACCCGCGGCTCCTGTCATCTCTTCCTCTGGTGCTGCTGTTGCACCCGACTCCGGCTGGCAGCTCGGATCATCCAGGGCTCCTGCCCGCCACACGCTCTGCCACCCAGCGATCGCTCACCGCTGGCCGTCAGCACGCCCGCGGGCCAGACCGTTCCATCAAGCAAGCCCGCTCCTAACAGGGTGAACTACAGCTGCGCTCCGACTAACTCCCCGATACCAAACGCTCGCTCTCCCCGCCTAACGCTTCAACCTCCACACACCCGAAAAACCAGGAGAGAAATCAATCCGGAAGCACAGGTGGTATGAGTCAAAGCTCCCAGACTGGCCTCACGCTGGGCTCGCGTGACCTGGTCCTGTCCACTCCTGCTGCCTCCCAGGACAAAATCGGTTTAACAAAAGCAAAAAAAAACAACGCTAGATTTCACCGGTACTTATCAAGTACTCTCAGTTCAGCAAAGGACCCGCAGTGGAACAAAACAAGAGTGACAAACTGCACTGATTTCCAGCTGGAAGATACAGCTCGGCAGCACAGAGCAGCGGCTCTCTGAGAGGATGAGTTACACAGTGAGCAGCAGTGGGTGATGCTGTGAAGCTGAAGCTAGCTGTGACGCTGAAGCAAACAGCCCGGGTCACAGGAAATGTTGACAACTGATCTATTTTTTCATCTCGCTGATCTATTGGCTTGCTGCTGTTTTTCTGTCCAGGGGGCCTAGCACTTATTAACATGAAGTTGTCCATCGATCCATAAGAGATGCAGCAGGCCCTGATGCAAAGGGACAGGGAGTGTTCGGCTGCTGCGTGTCCACTCGGTTTCTGAGGCTTCCTTCCTATGCATTAGCAGCTAATTACAGCCCTGCACCAGTTTCAGCACTGAGTATCAGCATTCGACTGCGAGGCCTACACCACGTATTTCACACAGTCGGGTTCAGTATGTATCCGGCACGTATCTCTTTATACAGTACATGCAGACACACACACACACACACACACACACACACACACACACGTTCACACACGCACACACACACACATACACACACACACTCCTTTGTGTCAGAGCAGCATTCCTCCGAGTCCTCCAAGGTCAGGCCAAACGTGTGAGTGTAAAGACAGAGAGGAGTGAGGAGTCAGCAGCAGTGACTCTGGGGCCTGATGAGGTGACACCCTCTGGTCTCTTCTGCAGCTTCAGCTGATGGGGACAGATAAGTGCTGCCTGTGAAGGGCAGGGATCTCAGCACAGGCCAGCGGGGAGGATGGTGCGGGTGCCGAAGAGAGACCAGCCACACCCAGGCAACCGATATGATAAACACAGCCCTCACAGGTCTTATGTAAGCCCAGTTAGGGCACTTTGCTGCGGGAACATCATGGAGAAACTATTCCATTACAGCTACTCAGACCAGGACGCTTATGGAAATATCACCGCAAGGGAGTGAACTCTGCGTCCCAGCCCCTGTCACCATAGAAACCAGGTCTTCTCCGGGTATTCATTGTGCATCCTAACAGGGTACCTGCAGCGTCTGTGCCCTCTGTGGGAGGGAGTTAAATGGACCCTTAAAGAGGGTCCCTGTTGCACTTGACTGCTTCAGTCTGGTTTCTGTCAGTGACAGAAGGCAATGCAACACATTCCACAGCTTTACAGGAGCCATTCAGATGGACTAACTCAACCCAGTTTCTGCCTGATCGAGACAATGACCACAGAGAATCACAGAGTAGCAGGTGTCGTTCAAGAGGCAAAGAAAATGTTTTGCCATGAAGTTTGTGGCAAAACACACAAACATTATCTTGTACCAGTCACTGATGCCATCCTAAGATATTGTATGTCTGCGTTTTCAGACCAGAGTAAAAGTAGGTTCACAAAATACTGCACACAGGTTCACAAAATACTCCTTTTTACACACAGACACTCGCATTGCATTACACACACACACACACACACACACACACACTTTACATTATAGTGCACAGAAATATCCATTGGAGATTCAACAATACAAACCAAACACTGCAATGAAATCCATGGTTTTAAGCCCATGCAGCTTAATGCTCTGCTCTGTGCCATCAGACAGCCACAATGTGCTTTTATATGAACCACCTGTGACAGAATCTCACGCAAAATGTCCTTTTTGACACTGGAATGTTTTACACTGCTGTTTACACCAATACAAGTGTGGAAAAAAACTTTGAGATTTCATTACCATCAGTAAACAGTCCTGTGTCTCAAAAACTTAAGTTAGAATAAATGTAGAGAAACAAGGTATCTAAAGGCTCACTTATTTAGCAGGATATCCATCAAAAAAAATCTCTTTGGATTAAAAGCGGTAGCATACAGATCAAGATCAACATAACTGTAATCTTAATGTTAGCTAAAGTAAAATCAAGAAATGCTGTATACTGACTGACATCCTCACAAAGATCCTCAAGCATTTGGTGGCATTTGTCTGAATATTAAAAGGAAACATATCTTATAGTCACCTACAGTTGCCATGGAAATATTATGCAATTTGTTATTTGATGTGCTACACCGTGTAGGCACAAATGACATGTGAATCACTTAAAGGACACTCTTCTTTCCTTTTCAGGGGTTGTGGGTTTATCAGATACATCATATTAAGACTAGTAGGCCACTTCTTTGCACTTTTTAACATGTGTCCCTAAATGCTTCTTCAAAGTTATCGCTGGGAAGCACTAATGACACTCACAGGAAAAGAAAGGGATCACTGGGTTACAGGATGCATTTGGTTTTACTGTTTAAATGCTGCCGTGTGGCTGGAGGCTGAGAACCTCCAAATAACAAAACACTGAGTGCCATATAGACCTACCCATGCATGAATGTAGTGCTGTTGCATGTATTTTTTTATTCACCTAATGTGTTTAAATATGTGTGTGTGTGTGTGTGTGTGTGTGTGTGTGTGTGTGTGTGTGTGTGTGTGTGTGTGTGTGATGTGTTCAGTGGCTGTACTTAAAATACCAAAAAATTAAAAATCAATCATAACAGGTATGTTGTTTTGTGAAATGCATTGCTTTTGCTTTTTGGCATGGCCATAATGTAAATGAATGAAACCCCACTGGGTTGGTGGGGCATTGCAGGGTAATAACGCTGGGATGGGGATATGATCAGAGTAAAGTCTGCAATCACCGTGCCTAACAAAAATTCAATTTCTTGTTCCAGTGTTAGGTCTGTTTCTAATTCTCCCAGTGCACCGGTCAATGATCGCTGCCCTCCAAAAGCAGGAAGTGCCACAGGCAGGATCGAGCTGCAGATAATCAATCAGCGCGAGCTTGTTAATTACAGCCCGAGGCAGTGCGATCGAGCTGCACTCCATCTGCTGAAAGCGCTGCGCTCTGCCTCTTCCCCGGTTTCCATTCACAGGACAGAGGAAGCGGCCGAACCGCTGCATGCATTACATAACACAGGCAGGAGGGCTGCTCTCTGAGGGAGAAAACACACTGTCCCATGCTGGTGATACTGAAGAATCCAGCGAGCGACACAGAACCACCTGCTGCCTCAGTACAGACTGCCTCAGTTCAGACTGCCTCAGCAAAGACTGCCTTGGTACAGACTGCCTCAGTTCAGACTGCTTTTGTACAGACTGCCTCGGTACAGACTGCTTTTGTACAGACTGCCTCGGTACAGACTGCTTTTGTACAGACTACCTCAGCAAAGACTGCTTTTGTATAGACTGCCTCAGTACAGACTGCTTCAGTGCAGACTGCCTCGGTAAAGAGCACTGCTGAGAGCGGTGATCATAGTGACACTCTGCTCGTCCCCCCACCTCCTGTCCTCGGCTGCAGTGGAGAGGGGGACTGAGGCGTGAGATCTGATTCAGACACACTGTCTGCATCACACAGGAAAGACAGTGATGGGGCCTTTTACACAGCCAAAGCTCCAGAAAGACAGGGGCTCTGCAGGATGGTCTCAATAGTAACACACTGTGAGCGGAAAAAGATACAGGCATCATCAGTTTGCTGCATGTAGCTTTTAAACCCGAGCGTGGTCATGCATAATGCATACACACAAAAAGCAGGACAGACCATAAATCCATCAAAAGAGCATTTATGGATAATGACCACTCTGGGTTCAGAGCGTGAGGACGCTACTCAATATTAGCGGTTAATTCAATGTCATAGGAAGTGGACAGCATTTTCAATGCAATATCTTTCTTTGCTCGAACATTTCACAACTGGAGCCAATCTTCACAAATTCTTAAAACTAAGCCTGTTTGAGAGAACATGCTGGGTGTGTGTGTGTGTGTGTGTGTGTGTGTGTGTGTATTTTGCAGATCAGCCTGGAGTTACACTCTCATGCAGAACACATTACTGCAGATCCACTGTGTCCACTGAAGACATTCCATCGCCTCTCCCTGCCGAACGGCGCCTGCCAAACTGGCTCTCTCAGTCCACAAAGCAAACAGCAGCTCAGCCGTTCCTGTCCTCGCTCCCTGCATGATGTGATCATGGCTCTCTCCGTGTTTTCATTGGGCAGCAGTGTGGAATGGCGGTTTGGGCTCCAGCTAGTAGCACCGAGGGTTCACATCCTGGTTACAACACTGGTGTCATGTCCTGTAGCTGTTAAACCACAGCCAGGAAAGATGTAGTTCTGAAAATGTTGGAGTTCACTGTAATTCGGATGTATTCTGGTTCAGGACTGAGACTGAAACTCCATGCCTCAGCAAATAATCACATTTATAGGGAAGTGTGGTGTTCAGTCAGCCCGGGACAACCCGGTGAAAAAAGAAGCTTTTTTCAAACCTCTAAAAATCTGCCTGCCAGACCAAAAAAGACAAGTATAGAGTAACAGATCAGAAGCACTCAGATGGAAAATACAGAAGTCACACCATCAGGGAGGCAGCCTTTTTAACTGTTCTTTAATTCTCAGTTTGAATAAACATCCTCAGCACACCCTCTGACCTCTGATCACTGGATTCCTGCATTTTCCATCTGCCTGCTTCTGCAGCCTGCAGTATGCCGGCGCTGTCTGGATATGTTTTTTAACAGTAAACTGCCTTTTCTCACAAAACTTAAAATTAACATTTAAATCCTCACTATACAATTCCTGCACGCTTAGCCCTCCTTGAGTCTCCGGCCCGCACAGTAAGAACAGAGTCACTGTGTGGCTCAGGGGACCTGCGTGACGCAGTGCGTTCCCCGCTCGGGCCCCGGGCCCCGGGCGCTCTCTGCGGGGAGGGCCCCCCGCTCGCTGTCACTCTTACTCTTCATGTCGTCCAGGTCTGCGCTGGCCAGCATCTGCGCCTCCGCCTCGTCGGTGGGCACCTTCTGGTAGACGGCGGTCTCCATGGCGGTCATGCTGCCGATGCAGATGCGCTCCCGCAGGTCGTAGCTGGAGCGCTGGGTCCCCGGCAGCCGGTGCAGCGGCCTCCGCCGGAACCATCCCCGCGTGGTCAGGCTGGGGGGCTCCGGGGGGGCCGAGAACCTGCAGACGGCAGCGCGTCAGTGTGCTCCCCCCCCACAGCACAGGGGCTTATGCTGCAGGACAGTCAAATATAGCAGCAGTATTTAATTTTCTATCAACAAACACCACGTCTGACGTGCAAACACCTACTTAATACGTGTTAGATAAGGAACTTACGCATCAATGTCGGATAGTGGGCGGGAAGAGTCTACAATTTTGGCATTTTCATTATCTCCTCTACAAACAGTGTTTCAAGCAGTGTGGTCTAATGGACAGCAGGGGGAGCTAGAGCACAGACGCATAAGCACAGCCTTCCTAATCTGACTGAGGCCTTTGCTGTTTTTCTTCATTTATGATGGCAGAACATTGCGTTGCACTAATAGTGTTTTTATTCCCAACCTTACAGGAGAGCCCTGTGATAAGACACTAATGCTTTTTCCACTTCAGCTCATGGGTATGACGCTTGCCACATAAATAATTTAAACAAATACCAAATTATTCATATCCTAATACCACGTGTGCTTTTGAACCAGAAGGGCTTTCAGATACAGCAGGCATATATGCCTTAGAGTCATTAGAGAGGATTTTAAAGACACAACTGCAGTATGTGGCATTAGGTCACATAAAGCACTTTGGATTTTTCAATATATTTACCTCTAATTAGAAACATATTCACACAGCAATTTGTTTATCTTTCCTGTTCAATTAAACATAAAAGGCATCCTTTGTTGAGACAACCACTTTTTGAAAAGAATTTTATCATTGTTATTATAATCAAGGACACTGACGCAAAGAAATGTACCAGGCTAGCTAACTGCTGCAGAGTGATATGGATAATACAGGTCTTATTTTGTCACAGATAAATACAGTGCGTTTAATTAAGCTTCCAATCTAATTTACCAAGGCCAAAACTGCTAACATTATCTCATCAGCTGTATTTATACCACAAAATGCATGCTGAAGTTTAGTGAGAGGCTGTCAATGACACTGCCCTGTAATCATGGATGTCTGTCTGGCTTTTGATAAGTTAAAATACGCAAGACAGTAAAACCAAGACAAAACAAACAGGCACTATGACGGCCGGCCAGAAAACATGCCTCTCAGTCAAGGTCTTCTCAAGTCTATCAGCTGCTGAATTCTGAACCATAGTGAGGGACAGCTGAACTCAGAATGTGTGCATGACAGTGGTGACTGCGGACACAGACCACAGCTAGCAGTCATTAGGGATGTCATTATGTCTGTGTCTATTTCATTTATTTAGCATTCAGCCTTTTGTTTATTTTATTTGCTTAGCCACATTAACATTATTCCTTTAATAACGGCATACTAGTTGCAGTATATGCACCTTTAAATCAAGGGCAAGGTAAAATAATTTCTGCTGGTAAAATGGATGATAAATTATCATCTGCTGACAGTGACTGGAAGCCCAGCAGGCTTCATTCCCGCAGGGACAGAGGAGGGCCAGGATCCTCTCCCCACTCCACTCTCAACACCCTGGGACTCATGTGGCTGCCTGCGAGTCAGAGTCCGGAGGATCGGCCTACCCTCTGGTGCCTTTGGCCTCTCGGTGCACTGTAGGATTTGTAGAGTTGAACACAGCACACCGTGCTCCTAAATATATTCAGCAAAAATTCATAGAATGTAGAACTATAGCAGCAATACAACATGTAGAAGAACACAATTCATCCTCAACTGCCACTGTAGTTACTGTTACTTTTACTAATTACTTTTAGTGCCAACATCACATTTGGGGTGATGTTGATAGTAAGATTAATATAACTGTGTAGTTTATTTTTTATCATCATCCTCCACAGACATCTAGCACTACCTAATATAATTTGAGATAATTTAGCTGTAATTTAAATTGAATATCACAGTAAAATATTCAGAGTTCTGACTGTGAAGGCTGAGTGTGAGCAGGCCGGCGGTGTTCTGTGTGAGCAGATTCTGTCTCAGACAGCAGGTTATGACACAACACGTAGCGGTGGCAGCAGGGACCTTCTGATTAATCTCAGATCAATCTCAGTGTCACAGTGCCAGCCATCTATAGCTTTCAGTCTGAGCCCAGCTATCCTATTATATGTGATAAGTGAGATGAGTTGGGATGAGATGACATTTTTCAGCTGAACTGTGTGTCAGAAATTTTCAGTCTGGTCCAGACGGTTTTTAAAAGTCAGCTTTTGCTCCACATCACAGTAAAAACCAAGACATGAGAATGGTGCACTATGCCAAGTAGTAATCTACATTAATCTACATTAACAGAGAGCAGAATTACTTATGAACAGAGGTGCCCGGTCCTCATCCAGTGTCGCCTGGATTTGACCTCATGTGAGACCCAGTACAGCACCACTCAAAACTCCAGAATCTCCAGGACTGTTCTCCCGGCGGGCGGCCCTACCTGCTCAAAGTCTCCTCTGGGCGTGGCTCCTGCTCCTGCTCCTTCTCCTCACGCTCCAGGTAGCTGGGCGTGGCCTCCTCGGGCGTGGTCGGGCTCTCGTTCTCGATGTGGAAGCTGGCGAAGGGGACCGGAGGCGTGAGGTCCTCTTCGCTTCCGAGGCTGAACTGCAACGATAGGCCTGTCACTAGACTCCTCCCCCCGAGACCACGCCTTCCTCCAAACACACAAACACCTCACTTACTCTTTACACCTCGACAATTAAAAAAGAGCAGTGAATGGATATCCTTCCTCCAGCTGACAGCGAGGGAACAGTTACAGCTGTTCTCTCTGAAGGCTGCCTTCAGTCCAGCACTCAGCTGATTTCGATCGCCCTTGTGTCAGCTATCTGCTGTTGATGGCTGCATTCTTGCTTGATGCTTTTTTTTCTCACACATCTCATATCACACTGCTCATCTAGGTGTGAAAGGACATTGTGTCAAAATCATACGCCAGTAACATTTTGTGGGAGGCCAAGTAGCCTGCAAGCTTTTGTCAAAATAGAGGACTATTAGGACTCTATGATAGATTTTCTCTGTAAATCCAGATCAGCTCTGTACTTTTAATATTCTTCGTCTTATTCCATGATTACCAAATGTACAGTATACTTTCCTTTTCCAGCCAGTTTTAGCTAAAAATGTAAATATTTTTTGTCACTATACCATCTTATATTCCACTCCTGTGAAAAAAGTAAAACCTTCCTCAGAAACAGCGTGATTGACATTTCAAAGACATTATAAACACAAGCCAGAGTACAAGTCACTGATGGTGGCTGACCTCGTCGCTGGCCATCAGGTGTGCCACCTCCGCCCCAGCGTACCTTTGGTTTAGTGTCTGGCTGCTCGGTGGGCGTGGCCGCCTGGCCCTGCCCCTGGCCCTCGGCGTCTGACTCCGCCTCCTCCTCGTCGACCTCGTGGATGGTGGGCGTGACCTCGGAAGGCGGCATGGAGGTCTTCTTTTTCTTGCGCTTCTTCTTCCTCCGGCGCTCGATGCTCAGCACCCGCTTGCGGAAGCGCAGCGTCGGGGGCAGGTGGGTGGAGAGCGGGTGGTGCGTGTGGTGGAAGGTGTGGCGGTGATCTGCGGGTGAGCACGCACGCGCGCGCGCACACACACACACACACACACACACACACACACACACACGCACCCACACACACACACACGCGCGGGCTCAGTGTTCAGCACTCTGTACCTGGCTGCACTCCCGTCCCCTTGCACTTTCCTCACAGATTATGTAAGCGACATTCACAGGGATTACACTGCTTTCACAGCGCGCCTCCAGCATCAAAACACCTAACGCTCTGAGCAAACAGCGCGTTGTGCGCAGAGTCCCTGACACTCTCATTAACACAAGCGGCTCTCAGTGAAGTGTGCGCTTCTGACAGCCTGAACCTTTGCTGTGGCAGCCCTAAACCTTCAATTCCTTCCCTTCCCTGGTTAGTCCTTACACTAAATTTCACCCATATCCACCCATGACTTTTCCTGTATTCCACTCACACACAGATGCATGTGGGCGATCGCAACCTCTGCGCCACCTACTGGCGAGTGAGTGAAATTGCTGGTATTGCAGCCAGGGCAGTAAAAAGCCTTTACCATAAGCATGTTCCCCATGAACAAACACACTATTGTGCCTGGTTTCCAGTTCACTGCGAAAGCCGCACCAGGCCCCAGCTGAGGGCCTCCATGGGCCCTGTGTGCTGCAGGGACTTTGCCGTTGTTTTTTAGGCTGAATAATGACATGCAGTCAGAGAGCTGTCATCCCGCACAGACAGCAGGACCCTGCCACCTGCTGCCCTCACTTCTCCTTCAGTCTATATTTGCGCTTTGCTGTAAATACCCCTGTTGATAGGAGATTCACTCATGTGTTCACTGATGTATCTCGGCTTGGCAGAGGCTTGTGTTTCAATGAGGGGCACAGATTTATTGCAGGGGAATTTTGCTCAAATCATTACACAGTCAGTTTGTTTTGCAGTTCAAAGGCTAGAGCCAGGATGGGAAATTCTTTTCTGGAGGCTGGTCAGTTAAGGGCCTCTGTCTGAGTTTTCCCATAAAAGCAACCTCCAAAACACTTATAAAGGCAGATTCATGAATATGTGAAGGCATTCAACTGGGACATAACTTGAACTTACAGTATGAACTCTAGAGGGTCTTCTTTTCTCTGAATGTTAAA